>CAKNXH010059478.1:4488-34693 GCA_932178445.1 Andricus quercusramuli
AAAAAAAAAAAAAAAAAAAAAAAAAAAAAAAGAAAAAAACGAATCAAAAGTCATAATTAAAATTTGATTTAACAGTTTCAAGGGTATGAATTTCCCCAGCGCACTATTACTTAATTCGAAGCATAAAGCAAAATGTGCATCATTAACTTGTAAATTATTTGAAAATATTGACCATAAAATTTGACACTAAGGAGTTCTAATAAATACCATTGGTTTTTAAATCATCGAGGACGATGATGATTCTAAGGAGGGAGGACTGTTACATCCCGAATTTTTCAAAAATTTAATGTAACGCCTTGCTAGGCGCAACCCACCTTACGCTACGTCGGTCAAGCCGATTCCGTCACTTACTAGCCATAGAGTTACCGATCTTCTTTGAGTTTGAACCTGTATATGGTAACTGCACTACAGTCGGTAAGAAAGACACCACAAGAATAATTGAAGTATTACCATGAAAGGATAAGAACTCAGATAATACCGATAACTTAACCATGCTCGATTACTGAGATTGTAATTGCAGACTTGACCACTATAAGATAATTATAATTTAATTCTATTACCATACGAATTTATTTATACTCCCAATAGTTAAATCAACAATAATAACAAAGTTAAAACCAAAACATGGAGTATGAATACACTCCTATGTGTAAGTTAAACATTAGTAATACAAATATATGTATCGTAATATCATAAGTGCATGACCCACTTAGTGGAAGAACCTGTATATAGTCAGACAATTCAGTACCCAAAAGTGTCTGACTAAATACATAGAAATAAGGATAAGTAACATAGAGAATAACTGTTCACGAGAAGGCAAGAGTAGAAGCGAGTGAATCAATGCGAACACCGCAACTCTCAGCAATGCGGAAGCATTAGTCATGTGAGTCACTCACCGCGAGTCATCAATGTCATTGTTTACCCGATTCCAGGAAACGTACGTGCCATGTCAGAAATTGAAAGAACGTGACATGTCAGAAATTGAAAGTACGTGCCATGTCAGAAATTGTGAATCCTATCTTTAACATAGGGACGCGGAACTATATAAACCGCAGAGCCACCCCTGTAAATCGTCTTACGTTCTCGGCAGTCATACTGTTCACTTCGATCTACGTCTAATTAATCGTTTTGACAAAGTCGCGGTTTCTAACTCACTGTGACCGAAGAAACACTTTGAATAAGTCGCGTACTTTAAAGTTCAATTCAAAATAGTTTTCGTGTTCGAGTCTTGAACTAAGTCCCTTCGGCTGAGACTTTCGGTCGTCGTAAAGTGAGTCTTTAACGAATAAAGTCCGCAGTGTTAAACGTTCGCGAAAAGAACTCAAGTGTGGATTGGGTATCTGCTGTAGGACCCTGTATCGCACTACCCATACTGAAAAGTGCCTGTGCACGTTTTCAGTATAACAAACATCCGGTAGAGTTCCGTCGCTGCTCTACGATAAACACGGAGATACAATCGACCAGCACAACATCTCTTTCGCCCTTTCTTGCGTAGGAAGGTAATCGTAAGTTTTGTAGAATTATTCTAATTAATCCTGTATCCTAGTTATAATAAACATTGTTCACACTGAGTTTCATATGTGATTTAAACACTGTAACCTAACACAGTCCCCATAGGGCTGATAAGTGACACACAAACCCACAATCAAATAATTAGTCAGGTCTTACCAGCCTGACGTAATCAGCACACTGGTCTCTCTTTTCCTATTTTCCATACTACCCTCGCCTATCGCTCGGGACGTAACAGGCAAAGTGATTCGCAGTACATACGTCTCAAGAGATATAACCACGGCGCAACGGGCGAAGTTCGACTGAACTGCTACGTAGTTCGGAAGGTGTGAGGAGCTGACATCCCCACATTCCTGCGGACCAATGGGAACTGAATCGCTGCGTAGTTCGGAATGTGTGAGGAGCTGAGGTCCTCACCTTCCTGCGGACCGATGGGAACTCCCTTGCGAGCCTGACCGCTGCCGCTCGCTGAGCGGACGGCGAATATTCGAAAACTTAATAGCGTCCATTGTGACGAATGGCCAAGGAAATAATTATATATTAAAATACTTCGAGATGTCGGCCAAAAAACCTAAAGTGTTTTTAAGCAAACTTCAACAACGTTGGCGGTGACCCTGTCCTGGCAATAGCTCCGAAGGAGATAAAGTCAATTTTCCACAACAAAAAGTGACAAATTTTCTGGAACTACGATTTTCGGACAGCAGTCTCCGTTGCACACGCCTGACCTGACATCGTTCTCCAAGACTTCGAGAAACGAACTATATTCGTGATCGAATTCTCGGCTTCGTCCGAATAAAACGTCACTGTCAAGGAGAAAGAAAAGGAGGAAAGGTATCGAGACGTGAAAAGGGAGCTGGAACGACTGTACCCTTCGGTTGAAGTAATTGACCTCGTGACGGGTGCTCTCGGAGGTGCGAAACTATCACTGGTTCGTGACCATGAAGCCATACCCGCGTGCCATAAATATGCCAAGGCACTTGCAAGAAACATTCAGAAGGCTGTCATCCTTGGGTCGCTTTCGTTGCTCCCAGTGGGACACTGCGGCGGTTATTTCGCCCTTTCTTTTAAATTATATATTAAAGTAGTACCCATTATACATTTTATACATCAAACATAAAATTATGTATTAATATTGTATTCTGAACTGAAGCAGACAAAATCGTGATAGGAAAAAGTAGCATTGGCGGAAATCGAACACGGGTCTGCGGGGCAGCAGAGCAGACTTTTTCCTTTGACAACACAAATTGTGAGATTTAGGAATTTGAACATCCTCATGAACATCGGCGCATATGGCGTCACCCGAATACTTGCCTGCAAAGGGGTCCTTCGTTCGTAAATAGGGTAGGGTGGGGCGAGATGGGCATGGTTATCTCTTTCACGCCAGTATGTAGAATCTGCTAATTCATTACTTAAAAGTAAGTTGTTACATATATTCTATGAACATTTTTTATCATAATTTTGCCAAGGTAAAAGTCAATAAAAATGTGTATGCGAAATCGGAAACGAAAATGAAAAAGTAATGCGCTTGGCTCATCTGGTCCCATACTTGGGGCGGGATCAGCCACTTATTTTAACAATTACAGAACATAAAGGTCACACTCTTCTGTAACACTGTTACATCAAGGATATGTAAAAGTTCTGGATTTCTGTAATGTAACTGATATAGAACAGAGTGATAGATCTATTATGTCACCAGAATGTCACACGTGTTCTGTAACGCTGTTACTCTAAGGATATGTAACGGTTCTGGAACTATGTAATGTAACTAATATAGAACGGAGTGATAGAACTGTTATGTCACTAGAATGTCACACGTGTTACAGAACATGTATTCTATAATTGTTTTATACCCGTTCTGCAACTACATAACATTACAAATAACGTTACAATATATTATTAAAACAAATATATAAGGAAATTTTCAATACAGATGAGTAGAAGAAACTTTCTTATGATTATATTTGTATATATTAGCATAGGAAATATGATCAGTTGCAATGAAAATAATGTGTATAGTTTGATACGAAACGTATTAAGGGAAATATTTGTAACCTTTTATGAGAATTTGTTGGAAGATGTGAAAAAGGAATTTAATCAATGTTTCGCATCAGTTTTATATATCGGACGTTTTATTAAAATTCAAAGAAACTTTTAAATAAATTCAAATAACGCAATATATGATATATAATTACGAAAAACCAAATATCGCATTAGCTTATGCCGTAGAAAATTATTTTTCTTACAACAAAAGTAGCTTATATATTTTATTATATATATTTTTTCAATATCTTAACGTAATTTCAATAAAGAATCAAGAGTTGAGTGGCTGGCATATTGAATATTCTTTGCTTATCGAGTGCATGACTATCGTAATTTTAAGAATAGTATTTTTTCCATAGTACATAAAAATGAAAATATTTGTATTTATAATAGTTAAATTTATATTAATATCATATCATACATTTATACATTGATGAATATCATTTATACTTATACTTTTCACATTTTACATTTTTGCAGCTTATATGTAGTATTTAAGATCAAACGAAAGCTAAAAAAAATAAATTGAATAAATAAAAAAATCCAAATATTTACATTAGAGCGAAAAAACGATTTATCTTGTAAACAAAGTAAAAGTAATACTATTCCAATTGAGAGTCAACAAGCATATGACAGTTAATACTAATTTTCAAGTAAAAAACAAAAATAAACCATTTTTTTAAATGCGTAAAACATAGTCAACTCCTCGAATGATACTCATCAGAATGGCATTAAAAGGAATACATTTTCGGTAACATAAAAAATGTCGAAAAAACATAAAATTGGTTCAAATACTAATTTTTATTTGGTTTAAATTGTTCTAATAATTACATATATTTCCTCTTCTAAAACTTCCTTAGTTCCTTCGATAATAACTTGAAATCTTTAAAATCCTTTGCAATTCTTGTATGCCCTTCATATCTGTCGAAATTGTTGAAATCGATACAAACCCCTTGAAATAAAATGTATTTAATTCTGTACAATTTTTAAAAAATTCATTAACATCGCCTAAAATATTCGAAAATCGTGAAAACCCATTAAAATATGCAAAAATCATTTTAAATTTCATGAATATACAAATAAATATTTTGATTCATGCTAATATTTTTTACATATCTGGCAATTTGAACTGTTCCCATAGATACTGTTAAATTTTAAATTTAAAGACGAACTTGCTACGAAATGGTTTAATTTTAACCTGAAATTAGGATTCTGCAAAGCAAAAGAAAAAATTCTCAACGAAACATGAAATAGTTATTATTTCTACCAAAAAGGTAAAAAAGATCAAAAAGTTATCAAATATTGTAAAAATAAAATTTGTTCGAGAATTGTTGCAGAACGATCACAGAACAAATTTACATCGTCACATTGTTACATATGTGTTACGGCACTATTGCAGAACATGGCTACTCTGTAATCCTGTTCTTAAATTGTTCTAAAAATATTTCTTTTACATGTGACGCTGGTCCATAATTGTTACAGATCTCTGACAGAACATGGTTCTGTCACAGCGTTACAGAACTGCTACATCCATTTAGGGATGAGATTACTCGGACCACTGTCTAACCCTTTTCTTAACCAGTTACAGAACGTGTTCTTTTCTGTTCTAGAACTGTCACATCACAGTTATACATATAATAGTGTCCACTGTCAAAGATTCCTTCCTGTCATTTCCTTGAAGATCCAACTCACTATTGAGAGGGGCAAGCCACTAACGAACCCTCGCGGATTAGTTTCGATGCAGGTTTACGTATAGGATCATGAACAAGTTCCTGTACATAAACCTGTGCCTGAAGTCACTCTTCTATGATGAAACCTGTACAGGATCATTCAAAGGTTCGCTTGCATACAGATTTCTTTGCAAGATCATGCACAGTTTCCATAGCCAAAATTCCTGCACAGGAAGCACCAAGATATCCTGTTCGTGTACAAGAGCAAGGGCAGGATCATCCGATGTTTCTATATATGAATTTTCACTTGGGTAGTCCTGTGACGTAATTAAAATCCGGTACCCCGTTCCCTAACATAGTAAACCAGATTGATTGAGACTCATTCTGACCATAGCTTTAAAGTGAATGGTTGAGTATCGGACATTATTATTAAATAATTCATTCTTAGCAGAGTTGAAATTGTAGTATGAAAAAATACCTGATCATGACTTCCGTTAGATTATTTGCATTCATGAATCTTTTGTGCAGCGTCGAAATTATGTCAAGTTCTGTAACACCCCATAGACCGGAACGATGTGCAGTATCCCACTCACAGTCTACCGTCAGTATACTATACAATTCCTTATTTTCAATCACTGGCATAGGATCCAAACATTGTTGTAAACGTATTTCTAATTTTCCGAGGTTATTGACACAAGTTTCCCACTAAAATAATAAAGATAAGGTTCATTCCATCACAGGGTCTCTAATGATCACGGGGGACATGGTCATCTTTAGGATGTACAGTGGTTCAAATCTGGATCTTACTGTTCATAATAATTTATTTTCGGTAGTTCTTGGTGAACTTTGATGTTATTTTTTCAAACGAGTAACAGCAGATTTTTGAATTTGATGTGCGAAATTCTACAAAAACAAATTATGTGGCGAAATTTGCAATTTAACCTTAATGAATTTTTATCTTAAGAATAAATATTGAAATCAAATAACATGAGTTAACATCTGCTTTTGTTATAAACATGATTATAAACAAATTCTCATTTGTTGATTTTTTCTATCAAATTGATTTTTCTGAGCAGAACTGATTCACAATTGTCTTCAAATGCATTTTTGGAACTCAAGCTTTATGACGAATTATTAACTTGTATTGTTAATAATAATTTCTATATTCAAATATCCGGATCGATCTTTTTCCCTCGGAAGAAATTATTTTCCCTTAAATTATTGTTGACGTAAACTTTTAGAAGTATCATCTCTACATAGAAACATACGTTTTTTCACTGAAATTATTCGATAGTAAGTTAATAGTGATTTTCAAGCTGGATATGAGGTACTATGAGAATTTGTGAATTTCCAGAAAAATGATCTTTAATGCTTTGAACAAGCTGCGAACAAAAACGTTCTTATTTTGAATTTAAACGTGAGTGGAATTATAAATCAAAATAAAATGGTAAGTTTTTGTGGCCTAATTAAAAAGGTCTTATAGTGTAATAAGTGTAAGTAATTCAAAATAATATAAGCTAAAAATAAGCCTAGAAAGAGACTTTCAGGAACATATTTTTAAAACATTTTACGGAGCTATTCCATCAATATCTCAGCCAAAGTTTCATCAACATTGCGTAGCAATATTTTAGCCATATTTCACTGACAATTTTCGTTCGCTAAGCAAACAAGTGGTAGTTGTGCATATAGTTAGGCTTATCGTATCCCAAGGCGACTGACCATGAGTAATAGGTATATCTCTGAATGTGATACAGTACCATGATCGGTAAAGTAGTAAAGCACATGATAATTAAAATCGCATAATGAAGGAGAAATTATGCACGAGTAGGTTGATAAGGTAGTGATTCTTCAGATTCTACATCTTATAAACACCAATCAGAGGGCATGTCCACCATTCTGTATTAATGTTAATAGTGTTTTAAAGTATAAACCATGTAACATGCAACATATCGGAAACATCCTATTCGATAATCAGATTAAAATCGAATCTTGATTCTAATGGAATCCCCCGAGGGGACCCGAAGTCCCGAGAGGCAAAACGTCTACACGTCAATCTCTGCTCACCCATTCGGCTGACGACTACTCGGTCGCTCGTTCATTACTTTCGTGAGTTAGTGGCCATCGCTCCCCGCATCCTACGGTCAACGCTTTCGTCATTGCCACGGCTCCACCTACGGCATCTATTCTTTTACCAGACTCTGACCCATGGAAACTCGTCGTAACCAAAAATTACGAATACAGGTTTTGAAAGAAAATCACGATGACATACAAGCAGAACATTTAGGTTCCGAAACAACGCACGCGAGAATTTCCGAGTACTACTTCTGGCCAGGGTTGTATTCGGAAATTATCAAGTAGTTCAAAAATTGCAAAATCCGCCAGGGAACTAAACCGATCATGGGCCCATTATGTACCAATTTCTGAAAAGACAAATAATCAATATATTTTAGTCTTTGTAGAATTATTTACAAAATTGGTGGAAATAATACGTATTTAAAAAGCTAACGGAATAACAATACTGTGAGAATTTCATAAACGTGTCATTTCGCGTTAGGGAACACCGCGGATTCTCCACACCGATAATGGCATGGAATTTGTAAATAAAACACTAAGAGGCTTAGCAGACAAACTTGGTATCAGGTAAACGAAAACGCCAAAATACTACCACGGTGCGCCTGAACCAACTTTAATTGAAAGGTCTTTGCATAGGAGACTTTCCTATTGGGTATAGTTGTCTGACATCCTACAAACATTTTAAGACCAAAACCAAAATCGCGGGGGCGCATTTTGAAAAAAGTTTTTTTGTTGTAATGCAAAACGAATTTTTTTTATAAAATGTGTTAATTTGCATTTAACTATTAGGAATAATATAAATGATATATTTTGGAATTCGAGGGGATCTACAAAGGATACTTAATCTTCAGATATTATTTTCAAGGTAATTTTGATCTATTTGAAGGAACATTAATAACGATTTTCTTATGATTTCGTGTTTAAAAATCATTGAACTGTTACAATTTAAATAAAAACTGCCTTAATGACATCTCTTAATTGTCTTCAGTTGATAAAGAAGATATTTAGTTTTTATGCGATGTCCAATTGTTATTGTTGTTCTAATTAAAATCTGTCATTAAGAGTGAGGTTGAATTTCGAAATGAATATAAATTTAGCAAAAAAAAAGGAACGCACGATGAAAATCGTAAGAGGGTCTGCTTATTTTGTTTGAAAAAGAAAAGTCGATGCAACAATAATAAATTTGCGAAGATATCTTCAGAAGGAATAGTTGAAGATATGATAAAAACTATCTTCAAATATAGTGCTTCTGACGAACGATTGCCAAATGCTGTTTGTAGTGTATTTTTAAGAAATTCATACCGGTTAAAGTAAGCTGGTTCTCTGAAGACTATAGATCTTCCGGATTTATCACAGTTTTATGCGATAAAATTGGGTGCCAGATCGACAAGTCTGCTGCAATGTGAATGTAAAATTTGTCACATTATACGAGAGTCATTATTCAAAAAATGCACAGATGAGATCATGTCCACTCTTCGAAGGAATACTAGTGCTAACATTTTGAAACCAATCAACGGTATGTAAAGAAATCTTCATAATGTATTAAGGATAAATGATAGAATAGAGCGAAAAAAAATAAAAATATTCCTTGCAGATAACCGTGTAGTCGATAATGGACGTTGCAAAAAGTCGAAGCCTGGAAAACTGCAGTCGCTGCATCACATTAATTGCAGAAGGAAAATTTCACAAGTGCACTACTTCCACTCGCTTTTTAAAAACCTGAAGTCGATGGTGAAACAATCAATTCTAAAAGAGAGAGATCAAATTATTTCCTCTTTTTTGAGAGAAAAAGCCGATAAAAGTACGAAAAGTTGCATGGCTCTTTCACAGCGTGCTGGCAAGCCTCTGCGAATCTCCGTCAGCCCCAGAATGAAAAAGTGGATAAAAAATCAATCATTTCTATCACTGACATGCAGAAAATTCAGACGAGCTTTAACCTGACACAAAATACAACTATTGGAAACGCATCAATGATTCGTGTGGCAAGTGCTAATAGAAAAGCAATTTCACCTAATTTAAGAAAAGAACTTTCTGCTGGTATTCACTGCTTAGGCAATTTTTTTGAACTCAAGTTGTTCGATTTCAAAATTGTTAAGACCAACAATGCCTCAGATGCTAAACAAAATGTTGTTTATTGCAATAATTTAGACGGCTTAATTGAGTACGTCAAAGAAAAGCGTCAAGTTTCTCAAGTGCACTTGAAATTTGACATCGATGGTGGTGGAGATTTCCTAAAGCTTTGCTTGTCAGTACAATCAATTGAAGATGACTTGGATTTTGACTGTGTTCGCCAGAAATACAAAGAAGGTGTCGCCTCTAAACGATTTCGAGATTCTGGGGTGAAGAGGGTTTTCATTCTTGATCTGGCACAGTTTTCTCAAGAGAACTACGAAAATGTGTCTCAGTTATGGTCCGCAATTAATATAAATAAGTTTGAAGGTACCATTGCAACTGATTTGAAGCTGGCAAATATGATGACTGGCATAATGTGTCATAGTAGCTCTTTTCCTTGCACGTGGCGTGTTGGAGAAACAAATCATCTTAGCGAACGTGCTAATTTTCGAACCATTGGCAACATAGTTAAGAATTACTTAAATTGGCGTGATGCAGGAGGAGACAAAAAATCGGCTAAGAATGACATGAACTGCGTACATGCACCAGTTTTCAGAGGAAACTCTGATACACTTATTTGATATATAATTCCACCCCCTGAACTTCATTTGCTGCTGGGTGTGGTTAACACTGTGTTCAAGCACATGCTTGCGGAATTTGAGGAAGAAACCTTAGCATGGTAAAAATCTTGTCACGTTGAACGCGTGGTAACCAATGGTGGCACAGTATTCAATGGCAATTCCTGCAAAAGCTTATTGGATAAACTGAATATTTTGCGCTCGAAATGTCCTATCGGCTGTTTGAAGTTTGTTAAACTTCGTGCGTGTTTGTCCCACAAACACGCACAAAAAGGTATGAAAACCGTACGGTTTTGCATAAAATACTTTTTTCCTTATGGAACGTTAGGTGCGAATTAGACATTTCTCAAATTAAATAATAACCTCACCTAACGAGTCAACCACCCATCTTACAGTTATTATACTAGAGTCCCTCTATAGCAGCTGTCTCGGAGGTACCCTTAACCAACAAAGATTCTGTAGAGGGACTCTCCGAACCGTTCTTCTTCTCATTCTTGCTTGTGGCTTCTTATAGCGCCAAACCGTAAACTCACTAGACGCTAAGCTGTTTGAGGCGCTAGTGTGTGAACTTACACACTCACACTCCTTGCATTATAATTAAACAATACAATAGTAACAGTTAGAAAAGCAAAAGGAAATTAGGAATAATGAAAGAAACTTTACAAATAACGAAAAGGGTAAAAGACAAGTAAAATTTTTAAATGAACTACGAGAAAAAGAAACAAAAAGGAGACGATACAAATAGAATTGCAAATCCAAATTCAATTGAGAATTTTGAATAGAAGTCATTTGCGATTCCACTTATTTATGAAATTTCAGCAACAATACTGACCATTGAAAAATAATATTACTCAAATAAAGAATATAGGAAATTATAATCATTGGAATTTAAAAGGGCAATGAACCTACCAATTTCTCAATCCTATTAGTCTTTGAATAAAAAGTGGCAGTTTTTGTGAAAACTGCAGGTTCATTAACTTCTAGAAATAAGTGGAATAGGAATGCCAGATCATCGAATTATTGGAAGTAGTGCCGCGGAAGAACACCTATCGTGCGTGAGAAATGCAATTTTGCCAAATACGACCAAATGCTCGTCCACAGTTGTTCTACGGCCGAAAGCAGTACCTTCTCCCACTGATCTATTCAGTGTTTACGACAGTAACTCAAAATCGATCAGAAATCATTCTGAAGTCTACGATTCGAGAGGAAGCACTAAAAATCGGAAAGAGTGTTCCCGCTATTGCTAGGAAATAGATTACGGGAGTCACTTTAACTTCGCGGCAAGATGGTTTTTTTTTTGGAACCTTAGTTTCCTAAATCCCTTTTTAATTTTCCGGCTGAAAGAGAAAAATAAAAAATACGCAAAGCACACAAGGAATTAAGTACTTCCTAGATTGGAAAGAAAGCCCTGTAGTTGGGTAATATCCAAAGGAACGGTTTTTTTCGTTTCGTTTTATCCGGGGATATTATCCGAAGTTTCAAAAAAGTGCATGAACTAAAAATATATTAAATTCACGCCTCTCAATTGAGAGTAGGTTAATTAAAACATTCGGGCGACAAGAATTCTTCATCGTTTCGCCGGAAATCTGGTAATAATATAATATATATACGACCGGCGAAACGCCCACATTGAGTGGACGGATCAACTTAAGAATGACGTGCTAGACTGCTACGATGTCAGCATTATCCCTGTTCTCGGAGGCTTTATGGCGCGTATGCATACTCTGTGGTGCCAGAAACACCCAGAGCTTCAGCACGTTTCGCATCAGTTTTTGCGAAATCAAGCCGACTACCTCCGGATAAATGGATATGTACGCGGAGCGCTTCCTCAACCGCTGCTTGAAAAAGCTGCAGACGAAGATGAAACGACATTAAGACTAACCGCAGAAAGCAGGCACCTTCTGGAAGATGATCGCAATTTCAGTACAAGGACGAACATCAACATGCAAGTTCCTCTTAATCCCCAAGATCTGACTGGAATGGATGCCTCCCTTCGTGGAGATATCTCGCAAGAGTCCGACCTCTGGACCATCAGTTGCTCAGTTTATGGTGCTGCGAGAGCTTTGGCTGATTCAAATCGAAGGCTGAAACCAAAGATGGATCAGAAGACCAGACGACGCTTACATCAACTGAACACGAAAATTGGATGGGCAAGACAGAATGCGTCCCGTGTTCAAAGTGTGATTGACTACATAACATCTGGTAGACCGTTCGTTTGGAGAGAGGTGTACAACATCCCGAAAACACTAGAGTTGAAGAGGTGAAAAAAGCACTTGGAGGCACGAAGAACTTTTCCGGTGCTGGACCAGATTGTATCAAGAACTTTTGGTGGAAGAAGTTTACTTCTATACACCAACATTTGACCCGCACATTCACCTCATATTTAAAGTCGGAGACACCCATTCCGCAGTGGCTGATGTTAGGACGCACTATACTCCTACTGAAAAAAGGCAACTTGTCCAAACCAGAGAATTACCGGCCAATAACTTGTTTGAATTTACTGTATAAGATCTTTACAGCTGTCCTAAGCAACAGGGTTGCTCGACGAATTGAGCCTGTATGGCGAGAGATGTACGAAAAAAGTTGCTCGAAAAAAGGTGAAGCAGGCTGTTGAGAGAACCTGCTCATTGACAGGTGTGTCTGTAAAGACGCTACAGTCCATCAGCGCGTCCTGTCAATGGCCTGGATTGACTACCGGAAAGCTTTCGATTCAACCTTTCATAGACTTATCATCTGTCTGTTGGAAAGCTTGAAGGTACATCCACACATAGTGAGATGCATAGCGAGATTGATGCCTCTTCGGAAAACTAGATTTACGCACTACGAAATTCTCCTGTATACCTCTGTGGCGACACTAATCAGCGTGAGCATAAGGTCACTCATGTATTTTATATGGATGACCTGAAGATCTATGCCGCTGGTAAAAGCAAACTTCAAACTGCTATAAATATCGTCAAGTATTACAAAGAAGAGATTGGGATGGACTTTGGCTTGGACAAGTGTGCCAAAATTCATTTGAAGAAAGGAAAGATTACTGGCATTCCCAAGGACCCTGAGCTTGTGGATATAAGTGTTATTAGACATCTTAACACTGGAGAGACCTATACATTCCTGGGCGTGCCTCAAAGCTGCATTCAGGACGTAACATCAGTGAAGGAGTCTCTCCGAAGCAGATACAAGCATCTTCTTCGACAGATTTGGTCTTCCAATCTGTCGGAGTTGAACAAGGTATCTGCGACTAACATGCTTGCCGTCCCGGTTCTACTCTACTCGTTTGGGGTGGTTCAATGGACGAAGAACGAGCTTAAGGCCCTTGATGTCACCACTCGTAAGATCATGCATATGCATAAAAGCTTGCATATCAATTCGTCAGTTCCACGATTATACATTTCACGCCGTCAAGGCGGACGCGGACTTCTGAATCTCCAATGTCTTCATAACCGAATTGTTTTAAGTACAGCTTACATAGTTGCGAATGGCAGAGATCCTCTCCTAAAGATGGTCAGAAACCACGAGATGATTGGCGAAGGAGCGTTCCTTTACAAAGCCGCGGAGCAAGCTGCCGAGGCCCTTGGCCTGAATTTCAACATCAGAAGTGAGGAAAGTGCATTACTCCATCTAGATGCTTCACGTCTAAAAGCCGAAGTAAAGAAAGCAGAGGTTAGAAAATTTCACCAAGAGTTACTCGACAAGCATATGCACGGAAACTTTCACAGAAATGTAGAAAAACAGTCCTTGTCAAAGGAGCAAATTTTTGCTTTCCTCAAATCATCAGGGCTCAATTCAGGTACAGAGGGCTTCATTTTCGCGTGCCAGGACGGTGTAATCTCCACCTTAGCATACCGCGCCCGCATTTTATGTCAATAAGTTCCCAGTGATAGGTGTAGAGCGTGTCATGCACACGCTGAGTACCTAGAACACATACTATCGGGGTGTCCGACCCACGCAGGAACAACGTATATCTATAGACATAATGCGCCCCTAAGAGTACTTTATTACCACCTTTGTCGCTCTTACGGTATTGGTCGCGACCCCGCCCTGCCGAACGCTCCAAGGGATATAGAGTCAATTGTCCGAAACAAGAAGTGCTAGATTTTCTGAAACTACGATTTTCGGGCAGCAGTCTCCGTTGCGCACTCGAGGCCTGACATTGTTCTCCAAGACTTCGAGAAACGAACGATATTCGTGATCGAATTCTCGGCTCCGTCCAAATACAACATCACTGCAAAGGAGAAAGAAAAAGAGGAGAGGTATCAATACCTTAAAAGAGAGCTGCAACGACTGCACCCAAAATATTCGGTGCGAGTAATTGTCCTTGTGATAGGTGCTCTCGGAGGTGCTAAATTATCACTGGTTCGTAACCTTAAAGCCATACCCGCGTGCCAAAAATATGCCAAGGCACTTGCGAGATGGATGCAGAAAGCTGTCATCCTTGGGTCGCTTCGTGTCCTCAAGACACACGAGGGTTTCGTCGGCCTGTCGTTGTGATTTCGACGTGCCCTGTGACCACCCATCTCACGGATGTGAGACGTGGCCATAGGTGTATTTTATCGCGGTTCTACTGGGGGCTATTGACATTTCCTTTTTAGGTGGCAGTTGCTCTTAGTGGTACCCTGCGGTGGTTGTTTAACTTTTTTTAAAATTATATATACATATATATATATATATATATATATATATATGGAACGTGAGTCATTTCAAATATAAACATGTGCCACACATAATAATATGTCAAATATTATTTTATAACAATATAACAATAGCCCAAGCTCAAAAGCATTTTAGAAAAGCCCTGAACGAATAGGGCAGGGAATTAGCCCATAAAATTATCGATACTTGCATGCAAGTATTTATTATTTAACCATCCAGATTTGGTTAATTGAGTAAATTCCCTCAAATTTATTTAGTTAATAAATCCTCGGATGTAACAAATAATTGGTGAAAGCGGCGGGAACAATTCTCACTAATTGTTGTTGACTTGTATTGTTTGTTTTATTGTAAAATGAAAATAAAATTCAAGAAGTGTCCTACGACAATGAAAATTTGAAGTTGCATACAGGGCTTCCATGGGCCGCTTCCAGCTTCAATTCTAGTTGGTTCTCAAATTAATTAAAAACAATTATTTCATTGTTTAAAAGCAATTTTGGTTTCCTTCCTAAAAATGTTTCAAATTACACACTAGCGGAAGTGAGTTCATCTAGAAGGGTTAAAAACATGACATTCTAAACAATAGAATAATTTCAAATTTGACAACAGGCCTTGCAATTATGCAATAGGCCGAAGTTGAGATTGAAATTAATGAATAGTATTTAGAATGCGCAGTTCTTAAAACCTAATGAACACTACGCTAACGGAATACAGATTATACACTATGTTTTGAAGCTTGTCTATCAATGCCTGGCCAACAAAAGGCCCGTAGATCCAAGCATCGTGCGGGTAAGAAGGTTAGGGAAAGGTACGAACGCGCTATTGCCCACGCACATGCGAACTCAGTGCGGGAAGTCATAGTGGTACCAATAAAAAGTGAAATTCCGGTTTCTACTTCTGTGCCTAAAGAAAATCGGGAGCAAACTTTTGAGGAGTTTCTAGAGGGAATGATGAAATTGATAGAAACCGCTTAATTTTACTCATTAAAATTAAAATGTGAAGGGTTACACGAAACTTCCAACAACCAACAACATAATTTCTTTGTACAACAAACTTATCCTTTTCGTAATTGTCTCAGCCGTTTGGCCGGAATAAGCATTTAATGGCAAAACATTCGTTTCAGCCGTTTGGCCGAAATTAATGTTATAAATCAAATCCTTGACGAAGCTGATATATTCAATTAACTGATTTCTATTACGTATGACCTTGTTTTGAGAAACGGATTCCGTTCAGCCGTTTGGCCGAAGGTAACTAATCTCGAAGAAAATTGTTATCAGCCGTTTAGCCGAAAACAATTATTTAAAAAGAGAAAGGGTTTGCTTCAGCCGTTTGACCGAAGTCCGACCTGAGAGTGGACTGATTCTTTTTGACGTTTGGCAGAGGAGTTGCTTGCCACCAAGTTGAATAAATGTTAATTTTTGCTATCGTCTGTAATTGTCTCAGCCGTTTGGCCGAAGCAATTAATTAGAATTGGCAAATATTATTATCAGTTTTTTTTTTCAAAGTTGAGCTTCGCCTAACATTCCCTGCAGCCGTTTGGCCAAGGCAATATTTTCGAATCAGATACTATGAATTTTGAGTATGGTTGACAATGAGTGAAAATTTATTACGAGTAAAATTTCTCAAAAATTTAATTACCCTCAGCCGATTGGCAAGGGTAATTGATTTGGAGGAAAATTATTATCAGCCGTTAGGCCGATAATAATTCCTGAGGAAATTATCATTAGCAGCCGTTTGGCCGAAATAATTATTTCTGAAGAGTTCGCTTCAGCCGTTTAGCCGAAACAACTCTCTAGGTAACATGTGAAAAAAAATCAGAAAGTGAATCAACAACTCTGCCGTTTGGCAGGAAACATTGGGTCACTATCGGAGGCAATCAAGGAAATCCTACACGAAATCCTTTGAAAGAGACACAGAATGTTTCCGATTTATTCAATTTGAAATGAAAATATCAGAAACGATTTCTATTTTGAATTAAAGCTGCAAATTGGCTATCAATTCGAGCTTGCAGAAATAAAAGAATTTGGAATGCCTTGGAAATTCGTCACTTAGAGTTGTATAAAAATGTCAAAAAATGTCTAACCCCCAGGGAGAAATTAAACCAATTCGCAAACCTAGGTCCCGACGAGGGAGAAAAGTTCGAGAAACCTTCGAAAAAAGGTGAGCATATCAAGTGCTAATAAATTCGACTGTTAAAATAGAAGAAATCTCAGCTGAAGAAAAAACGGTCAGCTCCGTTTTACCCCTGCCAGAATCAGGTTATCCCAATTTGTACAGCGACAAAGAATTCAGAGATTTTTTTGAGACCGCTTTTAATCGAGCAGAATCATTCTTGCAATTGGGGAAAATCGTGCATGAGGGACAGCAGAACTAAATACCCGATCTATTTCTATATTAATGATAGAAAAGTGTGATAAATTACTTTTTATGAGAAAATAGTACCGACACTGAATTTGTAGGTGCCCAATAGGAATGAAGAATTATCAAGTCAAGAAAGAGATACACATTGAAAGTACTGCAAGCTTAATCGATATAGAAATTCCTTCTTTCAAAAGAAATAACGAAATTTTTATGATAAAGTGCTCAGTAATTATAAAAAAAAATAAAGGCATATTACGTGAAAGAATAAGTAAAATTTCGGTACAGTATCATTTGGATCATCATTTGGATATTAAATTCAATATTCAATAATCTTCAGAAACGCTCTCGCGCGACCCTGAGCAGGAAACGCAGCGTTTTGAGTTCCTCACCGACCACCCAACCATCTTTAAGCAACGTTAGGTTTTCTGAATTGAATATATTGCATATATGTTAGGATATCTACCTGAAGCAATTATCATTCTCAATAATTAATTAACTAATTAAAGGCATAAAAATAAATGTTTCAAAATGTTGTCATTTATGCCGTTTACTTACTTTTTTGGTTTCACTCCTCAAGTGACAGCAATATTGAAACTGGAGCACGTCGCGAAGAAATCGCTAATCATAAGTGTACTCACTTTTGGCAAATTATCCGAACTGGCTTTAACGTATCCAGGCATATTGATACTTTTTAAAAATAAACGATTTTTGCCAAAAAACGCTAATTATTAATTATTTTCATTGTTTTTATCAAACTGACCATGTATTTTCTTCGGTTTTGACGGCGCGTGACGTCACACCACGTGTTTCGAGCCGTGAGGGCGCCACATGTTATCCTTTATAAATCGACATTTACGGTGGATATTTTATCACTTTTTATTAAATTATTATACATTACTAAATAATATAAATTGAGTTTCAATTTCACATTTTAATTCGTTGGGAGCAAAAGTTTATAAAAAACTCAACTATAAGGCAAACAAAATTTTTGTGGATGACCCTACTATGAAATTGCAACATGTTTAGATGGAGGCGAATTAGAAAAATGCAGCACAAAACCATTCGCAGACCCTTCGTTGGATCAGAAGGCTTCTGAAGAAGAAAATTCTTCTTCCATGCTAGAAAAAGAAAGCCCGGTAATTACCGATATAAGGATACATACACCATCGCAATGTGTCAAAGAAGAATCCACTCTCCCGTCCCTATCTAAAAGCAAGGTAGAATTTGATACCTATTGGCCCAAAGAGAGCGCCGCCGTACGGTTCATCCCATCTTTTACGACAACCATTATAAAACAACCTACTATAATAAAAGAGTCAAAACATAGTGAGTATGAAAGAAGCCACACGCACAAAAGGAAAGAAAAAACACCTATGCGATTGCAATTGGCCAAGGCAATAGCCTCACCGATCGTGCCTTCACTTTCCTCAGCTCCTGTGCATAATAAAGCAATTTCTCCTAATTCAAATTTGGGAATGCCCTATGTACCCAACTTCGAAGAACCTGCAAAAGAATCCCCAAATCCTACCGATACCCCACCACCTTATCTTTCTTGTCCTCCCATTGATGACGGAAACTTTAGTGCCAGTTTAATCCTCTTTGACGTCCGAACGTGGGGATGACCAAAATATTTCAGTTGGAAAGATTATCTTTCAAACTTCTTTAATGGCCTTTTTCATTATTTTTAACTGAAATTTTTTTTACAGATTTAACATTTGTGGTTATAAAGTTCGTATATTTATTTGGCACAATAATGATGAATTTTAATCACAATTGAAGGAATTTAAGGGTTATTATTAGAAAGCTTCGGAAGTTCATTGAGGAATAAGAAATTTCACTATCACGATTTTGCTAATCAACTAGCTCAAGCGAAAATAGAACTGTTTAAAGTTTCTGAAAAGTCAAGGCTATTAACCTCAAGACCCCATCCTTAATAATTCCTAATTAACTTATACCAGCAACCTTCTTGATCTTTAATCTTTATATTTATAATGGTGACATTTCTCAATGTTCGGATCTCGTGACTTTCGAAACTCAACTGAGAATGAAATGTAAACTTGAATTCCAAAGCTAATTATAAAGTAAAGAAAACTTTTAATTTTGGTAGATCATAATTTCTTAAAATCCAATAATTTTAGTTCATCCAATTAAAATGAGCCTTAAACTTGGGTCTATTCTTTAAAAGCTTATCATTTATATCAATAGATAAGAGATTCTAGAAACATAGCTTCAACTTTTTTTAGAGAAAATGTACCCGCGAACTTTCTTATCAAATTTACATGACAATAGGCTTTTAAGATATGTAATGTATTGATAAAATACTCTTATTCGTAGAAAGTTAATATTTTCCATAATTCCTAGTCCTTCCCAACCCAATATGCCGAACGAGCATTCAGCTGAATATTCTGTTAGAAAAAATAAATGGATTTATGAGCCAAACTTCACCCCCTCAGTTAAAAATAATGATCCCCTAATCAGTAGTTCTTTATGTGGTAAGGAAGAGATCTCAATAAATCTAATTTCTATTGGTTTTTTTTTATATTTTCATTTAGAAAATTATAAAGTCTATCCTCAAAATCTTACACAAAGTAATTTTTCCGAATAATCTACTTGGAATATCTTTTGCTTCATATAACCAGAGACACCTATTTTAGGAGAAACACGTAATTATCTATTTTTATCGTATAATTTGAAGATCTTTTTTTTTTAAAGCAAAAAAAGAGAGTAACAGATTTATCAATTTAATTTTCAAACTATAAATTTGCATTAGAAATTTATAAATATACTTTCTAAAATACTTGGGGTAAAAGAAGAAGCCTTTAACAATCATGTGGACTGCTGATATTAGTTTAAAAAAATGTAATTACACAAACAAAAATAAAAGTTTTCATTGTTAAACCCTATTACAAGTACAACACTTGTTTATTTCAAGTATAAGTGGAGTCTTTAACCTTCTTAGTTTATTGTATATAGAAAGGTCAACATTATTTTAAGTATTATAAATGACTGACTTCCCCTTCCTTTTTACCTGGCAAAATTCTAAATTTTATTTTGCTTACAACAAAGAAGCATCACTGATGCAACCTTCGAAAGTTTATATTATAAAAAAAAGGGAACGAAGAAAATTTCATTCGTTTTCGAGAAACTTCCAAAGAAACAGACTCTCCAGTTGAAACAAAATATATTTATAACCTTGAATATAACTTCAAGCTTTTAGAACTAGACAAACATTAGATGAGAAACATTTAAAATTTTACAATTACAAAGTTGAAGATGATAAAATTGAAAAATTTTTATTGTAAGTTCTTAAAGCCCAAAATGAATTAAATGAAACTACTTGAAACTAAAGCATTGAGAATATCAGAATTTTACGTGAAAGGCACTCAGAAAAAAAAATCAAAAAAAGTCCGGAAAGTTTTGAATTTTAGAATCTGGAAATGGTTATAATTTGACTAATTCCTACGTAAACTTGATTGCCCCAAATTAAAAGAAAATTTTATAATTCAGAAAAATTCTATTCATAATCGTCCATTTGATAAAGTATCTAACTGAAAAAATTGTATATTTGAATACACAAGTGTTGAATTCGAAACTCCTATAAATGAGTATATATTAAACTATAAAATTTCCGAATTATAAAATAAACACTAAAGAAAAAAAAACTAGAGAAAATTTAAACAATATTTAGTTTACCTTTGAACTTTAACAATTTTAAATTATAAAGTCTTTTAACCTTTACAAATAGAAAAGTTAAAAATGAATTCACTTTTAAGGCACTAGAATATTCTACAATTTCAAACATCAAGTGTTTGATATTGAAGAATCCTCGCGTCGAAATTATATTAAAATTATAAGTCAATATCGATCATTCTTTCGTCGTCGGAACTATACCACTACAATAAAATAAAAATAAAAATAAAAGACCTCAGAAAATAAAAACTTTCGATGAAAATTTTTTCAAACTGGAATCGTTTAATATCGAATAACTTAAATTGACAGCATATGTCTGTATATTTAGAATGCGTTTTTTTTAATCTTTCAAAGTTGTATGTTTTGAACATAATTATGTCTTATGAAAAAACAAAATAACAATAATTGTGGCCAATGCTAAAATGAGCGATCTTCTAGGGCTTCCGTTTTCTCTAACCATCAAATGGATTTTCACTGATTTAAAATTTAAAATTTTTACTGGTTACTTTCCTGGTTTTTTTTTTTTTTTTTTTTTTTTTTTTTGTATACCTTTAAGCCGTTTCCTTTTCGGCGAGCCTCTAGGGGTAGGCGTGACACTACCCGATTCGGGTAGTGTTTCTAGGTGGATAGTTTCTTGTAGTAAATAACTACAAGTGTGGGCTCACCACACCCACGACCGCCAACAGCAACGCAGTAGTATTATTCTCGAACGGTCACCCATCCAAGTACTAACCGCGCCCAACACTGCTTAACTTCAGTGATCTAACGGGAACTGGTGTTTCCAGCGTGGTATGGCCGTTGCTTTCCTTTAAACAGGATTACCCATTTGGGTCTGCCCTGATCCCTTGCTTTCTCTTAATTCTTACAGTTTTTTCATCCACATCACTCCCTGTCCATTACCATCCAAGATCCATCTTACGCACTCATCCGCACTCCACTGTCCATCTTCCTCTCCTGTACACCTCTCTAACACATGTGCCCATGACTCCACTTCGTATCCACATACTCTGCACAGATTGTCCTCTTTATCCATCCAATCTCTACAAGCTCTCATTCCTTCCCATATTCTAAACCGTACCACCCTATTCCATTTGTCTTCCTTTTTCATCTTTTGCAAATATTCTGGTTCCGTCAACTTTTTGACCATCATATACCATCTATTGTACCTAGAATCCATAATCTTTCTCCATCTCTCTTCTCCTTGTCTTACTAATAGCTCTAATTCTATGTTCTGCCAATCCAGAACCCCTTCTTGTATCTCACAACCCTTCTCATGTTTGTCCTTCCTTCCTCCCATTTCGAGTTTCACAAATTTGCTCGTCTCCTTGTTCCGAACTTCGTCAAAGCAAACTTGTGCTATTCTGCTGCCCTCTCCCCTTTTCAGCTTCTCTTCAAACCTCCAGGCTCTCTTAATTTGTCACGTTACCACTTTCTCCCTTCCTAGTTCTTCCCTCAACATGTATCCTGGGCAACTCCAACTAACCCCCATTACCCATCTCAGAATTTCTTGGCCCATTACTTTGCTCGCACATTCGATTCTCTTCCTCACCTGCACCTCTTTTCCCCCTCCTGCCTCAAACCAGAAACCTAAGTAACAGAACTCCTCCACACTTTCCACTGTTTGTCCGTTCATCTTCCAAACGTAACCTATTTTGGTCTTTCTATTTCTGAAGCACATCACCTTGGTCTTCCTTACGTACACCGTCAGTTCTTTTGTTCCCACGTACTCTTCGAAAATTCTTATCATTCGGTTCAGCCCCTTCTCATCGTCTGCTATTAGAACTAAGTCGTCCGCGTATGCTAGGGAGTATAGTTTGCTATTACCTAGGATCGTCCCCCCTTTCCCTGTCTCCTTTAGCCTCTCCTCTAAGTCTGCCAGCAGCATATTAAAATGCAGCGGACTCAACGGGGACCTCTATTCCCCTCTCTTTCATTGCCTGCCATAGAACTTTTCTATTCACTGAGTCAAAAGCTGCTTTAAAATCTACGAACAAGGCTATTAATTTCCTTTTTTTTCTCCCTAAGTTTCTGTTAACCAAATAGTTGAGTACGTAAATGTTATCGATTGTTTCCATCCCTTTTTTAAATCCCGTCTGATTGTGGGGGATACTTTGTTTCTCTTCTATCTGACTCTCCAACCGTTTTCTTAGAATTTCCGCGTATATTTTATAACACACTGGCATGACGGTGATCCCTCTGTACTGTTCTACCTTCTTACCATCCCCTTTCTTGACAAGCGGTACCACCAGCCCTGCCATCCGCTCCTCCGGCCACCCTTCTCCTTTTCAGACCTTGTTGCAAATCTTCCACATCTCTTCCCTAATCCCTTCTCCTCCATACTTTATCGCTTCGTTCTCCATACCATCCTCTCCTGTAGCCTTGTTTCTTTTTAGTCTATTTATCGCCTCATTCACTTCTTCTCTTGTTATTTCGTTCGCTTCCTCCCTTTCTCCCTGGACTGCCTTTCTATTTTCCCCTTCGATTCTATTTTGTTCTCCCCCTAGCAGACCATTCACACAATCCATCCATTCATCCTTTTATATTTCTTCATTCACGCCCCTCCTTCCTCCTCTTTCCCTGTTTATCACATCCCAAACCCTACCGTCTTTGATTGCTTTTTCTACTTCTTTCCTTTCCTTTCCTTTCCTTTCCTTTTTGCTTTTTCCCTTCCAGCATCCCCTCATGTTCTCTTTTCCTCCTGTTGTACTCTGCCTTCTCTATTTCTCCTTTCGTCCATTTTCTTACAGAATCTTTCATTCTCTCCTTACTCTCCCTGCATTT
The DNA here is from genome assembly GCA_932178445.1 of Andricus quercusramuli. Taxonomy (NCBI): domain Eukaryota; kingdom Metazoa; phylum Arthropoda; class Insecta; order Hymenoptera; family Cynipidae; genus Andricus; species Andricus quercusramuli. Next base: position 27,950 of record CAKNXH010059478.1, read on the forward strand.
CTCGTACCAAAAGCCTCCCTTTCCCTCTTCTCTTCCTTCTTCCGTACCTATCTCATCCCTTACCTTCTCAATCGACCCTTTCAACCTTTCAACCTAAAAGTCTACTTCCTCCTCCTTTTCATACCTAACGTTTTCCTTTTCCATTTTTTGTTCAAACACTTTTAATTCATCGACCCCTCAGTCTCCCATTTTCGTGTTCCTTCCCCCCCCCCTCTTTCCGTTCTCCCTCTGCCGCGCTTGTGGACGCTACCTTTCAGTGTCGCTATTACTGGGAAGTGCTCGGACCCTATCTCATTCCCCACATTCATACTGCATATCATATTCCTTATTCTTTCTCCCGCCAGGATGTAGTCTATTACTGTTTCTCCCTTACCTATAAATGTGATCTCTCCCTTCTCATCACCTTTCATATTGCCATTACATATGAACCATCCTGCTTCTCCTATCACTCCTAGTAACCTCCTTCCCATCTGTCTATCTCCCTATGTTTGGAGCTCCTTATATAGGCCTCCTCTTCTTCATCCCAAGTCCCTCCCCCTTGCTCGCCACTCCAAGCATTCAAGTCCCCTCCTATCAAAACCAACTCTTCCTTCTTTTCCTCCATCCACCTCCTTATTACTCTCCAACCTTCCTCTTCCCCTCTTCTTCTATATACACAAACCACCGCTATTTTGACTTTTCCAATTATAATCCTTTTTACCATTGTTCCATCCTTTTCCTCCCTGTCCCCCTCTGTTCTCCCGTTTACTGCCAGTTCTTTTCGCACCCCTGAGACCAAGCTGCCCATCCCTCTACTTTTAACGTGTTCCTTTCTTGCTTCTTGCATTGTCCACACATACCCTTTAGGCATCATCCTTTTCATCCCCTTCCAATACTTCTCATCTGCCTAGGTTTCACTCATCATAGTCACATCCCATTTTTCTAACTCCCGCCAAAAACCTTCATTCTTGTTCTTCAAGCCTGACACATTCCAGAAAGCTATTTTTACGTTTTTCCCATCCCATCCGTTCCCTCTCCTATCCTCCTTACCTTTCTTCCAGCTTGCTTTTTGGAAACCCCTCTGTTTGGTCGCTAACCTCTGTTGTATATTCCTTTTTTCTACCTTTCTCAACTCTTTTTCCCTTCTTCCTTATTTCTTCTGATTCCTCGTCCCAGAACCATTCCTCCTCATTTATCCATAATCTGTCTCTCCCTATCCATACCATGTGCCCCTTTTTCCTCTCTATCCATCCCCTATGGTCTATTTGCCATCTCCTTTTCCTCTCCCTCCATGTCAGATCTCCTTCAATTCTTTCCCTTCTTCCTTTCAATAATTTTTTGTTCTCCATAATTTTCTTTTTCTCCTCCTCACTCCCTACTTTTACTATAAACATTCCTTCTTTTCCCTCCATTGTCCCTCCTATTCTCTTAACTCCTTCTACGCTTACCTGAACTCCAATATCTCTCTGCAGATTTATGATTTCCACCTCCCCTGTTTCACTTTCCATTGTCAGTCCCTTAACTATTATGTTATTTTTTCTCTTTGCCCTTTCTTCCCCTTCCAATCTTCTTTCAATCTCACTCAGCCTCTCCTTCAATCTTTTATTCTCATTTTGCACGTTATCACTCCCTTCTACTTTTCCCGCAATCTCTGTTTTCTTCCCCATATGCTCCTTCCTAATTTCTAATTTGCTTACCCGTTCTTCCAGCTGTTTTATCTCCCGATTTGTCTGTTCCTCAATCTCTCTCTGTCTATTCTCTATGCTCTCTAGTTTACCCCCATGCCTTGTCTCTCTCCTCTTTCCATAGTTTATCCCACTCTTCCTAATTTTCTCTTACTTTTCTCATTTCCCCCCTAACTTCTTTCCCCTGCCTATTCATATCTTGCAGACTCTTCCTTGTTTCCTCTCTAAATCCCTTTATGAGGGCTTCCAGCTTCTCAAACATCCCCCCGTCCCGCCTATCTCTGTCTGGTGTTTTTCGTTTAATCTTAACTTTTTTGTTATCCTTGTCCATTTCAGAATCGTCTTCCCCTTCCTCTCTTTTTCTTTTATCTTCCCCTTCACTGCTAGTCGCACTCACCTTTTTTTGCCATCCATCCAGACTCCTATTTGAGCCTGCGCTACCTAGCCTGTTGAGGCGCTGTAAATTTGAAGGTCTGCCGCGTTTCTGGCTCGTGCCTGATCCCCTTCTCTCTGTCGATCCGACCCTGGTCGGTGTCTCGAACGTCTTCTCCTCGCTACTGACAATCTCTTCCTTCTCCCCACTACCCGCGCTACCAACATCGTCAGTCCTTGCCTCATCCATTCCCTGCCCTCTGTCGCCCGTTTGTGGACTTCGCATGGTCGGCATTCCTACCTTACCAAGTAGTCCTCGACGTTTGCCGCTCTTAGCTTGCCTACCTCTTGCCCCCCCCCCTTGCCTGACAACTAATTTTCTATTCCTAACCTCAAAAAAATTTGCACGCTCTAATTTTCCTTTCTCACAACTTACTTTCACCCTTTACGCACTTGCCTTCACTCACCCTCCTTCCTTTACACCTGAACTCCGCACTCACTGCCCTTTCTGCCTCCACACGAATATTTCTTAACCCTCAAACGGCACACTAGTGCGAATTCGCACCAGCAAAAATTTCAAAGCGCTGATATTTTTTCTAAAACTATTTTCAAGGTCTCTCACCGCTACGTTAAATATGTCCATACACCCACAAATACATGGCGCGTAAACAGATAGTCATCCGCCTGCGAGCAGCCGAGTGAGACAATATAAAAGTTTCAAGTGGTGCAAATTCGCACTAGTGTGCCGTTAGAAGGTGCCAAGTCGAGTTTTATGAAAAATTGTAAAACGTTGTTTCTGTGCCTGAAACAAGATCTTTCATAAAAAGGTAAGTTAATTTGTTCATAAATATGTCTATGAACAAAAAGAAAGATTATAAACAATAATAAATAACATTTCATGAACCAGTGAAAATATTGCACGAAAAGCACAAAGTTTACAATTACTCGCTATTGTTAGACTTTAAATTGATATGATGATATTTTTTCAACCATTTTTGTTATATTAAGAATGGCGGAGTAAGGACGTCGTTACAGTTTGGGAAGTTCTAGGACTGTTCTGCAGGCACTAGCAGAAGAGTCTGAAGACGATGTGCGTCGATCACAGAGCTTCTGTCTGCGTTGACTGCATTGGTCTTAATGAATAATGTTCAATGATGATTGTCATAAGAGTAATAGTTTCACAATATAATAATGTTAATTTTTTCTAAAAATAGGTAGTAAAACTTTTTCTTTTCTCTAAATATTCTATGTACTTTTACTCTTTCCTAACAAACCCTCACGTCGCACATCACCGCCCTGACACAATTCACTGATCAATGTTTTTACCAATCAGTCACATGGAGAGCTTCCCAAAGTTATAATAAAATGAATTCTTTCAAACTTTGACACAAAAACACTATTTATACAATAATATGCTTGTATACTACAAAAATAACAATGTGTGCTGTCCTGCACTCGTGATATACTTCATACAAAAATACCGAAAATCTGTCACATCTGGAAAAATACTTAATCTAATTTTATCGGATTGGCATATTTTTTTCATGAAAGAACATCTATTTAAATAGAGAATCGCGTTAGTTACATTTCAATACCTTTAATTTTGAAAAAAATTATGTTTTTTTGTTGAAAATGTCTATTTTTCAAGAAAGCCTTTTTTTAATAACAATTTTGTGATGAGTTGATATAATTTTCGATAAATTCAAGTTGCCCCAACGGATTGGGCGAGAAATTTTACCCCAAAATCATATATTTATACGCAGATTTTTGAAATTATTTTCATATTAAAATGTTCAGCTGAAATCAGAAAATCCCAATTCGCACTAGTGTGCCGTTTACGTATGCTGGGTTGAAGTGTGCCGTTTGAGGGTTAACTCCCTATCTACAAAGTTTGAAAATTTAATTTTAAATTCACAAGACTGAAATAATATTCCAAATTTGTGACGCAACATTAAAATTCAAAATATGGGAATGAAAAATAAAAAAAATTACTATTTTAATACTGGCAAATAGTTCAAATTCAACTATCTCACTATCACGTTACTTCAAATTAAAATCTTGCACAATAGAAGAATTAGGAAAAATAGTCTGAAAAATAAAATCATGCAAAAAATCAGCATTCAAAATTAAATTATTTCAAATTTGATAATATTCTTAATTAAACATTTCAGAATCAATGCCCCTCAAATTATTTTTGAAAGTGAATAAACTGCACAGTTTGAAATTGGACGCTTCCCCGCTACAAACCCTACTCACGCTGCCTCGAGAATTGGGCGCAAACCGTCAAAAAGAGCTCGTAGCCGAGCGCAGCCTAATTTCAGTTTGTTCTGATTGAAAATGGCTTTATTAATATTATTTTTCTAATTTTCAAACAGTTATTTGTATATATATATATATATATATATATATATATATATATATATATTAAAAGGTTGTTGATACTTCTAACTCCTATATAGCACAAGGCCGACCTCGAGCTCTATTGCAGATTACGTACCCAAACACACATTTAGCACACACGCACAATTTCCGAGCTCGACGCCCAGTAGCGGGGACTCCCTATTTCTCGGCATTATTACCCCTAACCGCCCATGAGCGAGCTCTTAGACAGGTTGCACTGTACTATTAATTGAAAATGTAAGGCTTCCGCGCGCTGCTGCAAAACGTATTGCTAGTTTATGAATAAAAATGGTTCTAGAGCTTTGAGTTTAGAGACATGTGGATTTGGGAAAACGTTTATAGTGAATTGCATGTTAAACTGTCAACTTAGATTTGTTTTGAAAATTGAAATCCTAACATACCTAATTTTGAAATTGTTTCAACTACCATTAACCTCTAACTTCAAATTCTGTTAAAACATGTTGAGAAAAATTGAGTATTGTTTCAAATTTCACTTACTATTTCGAATAATGCAAGTAAATACACTACCGTCGGAAATTGTGCGCATGACTCGGGTGAGCGCTATGGAAAATCAGTGCTTACTTCGAACCACGATATTTCGGCGAAAAAAAGAGTTACGGCATTTTTTAAAAAATAGTTGGAAAGCGCATGAAATTCCACGTCTATTGGTACTCAACAAATATTTTTGTGACCTTCTGAAAATAGTAGAGCACTTGAGAAATTCAAAAAAAAAATTGAAAATTTTCTCAAATTTTCTACCTCAAATTCAACTTTTAGCAGGACCTAGGAAAATTTTTTCAAAACCCTGAAAATTATACGACACCGAGCCTCAAATCTTATCTTTAATTTAAGCCAAGAAAACTTGAAAAATCTCCATGGGTGCCGAGATATGATTGAAAATGTTCAATCGTATCTGATCTCAATTTTAATCGACGATCACGGTTCTCGGCCGGTCTGCTGCTCGTCGCCTTCGTTGACGCAAGACCGAATAGGCCATACACAGAGGTGGCGCCTAAGTGGGCATTGTCCTATTCTTTAATATGGCGATAATATTAGATTCAAATAATTGTTAACAATCACAAATAACAATAAAGATTTTTTTTTATTCACCTTAATTTGAAATAAAAACTACTAATGAAGAGAACCAAAAGTATACGAGGTATAAGTTCATAAAAAAATGCCCTAACTCTTTTTTTCGCCGAAATATCGTGGTTCGAAGTCAGCAGAGAATGAGCTGTACTTCTTTGTAATTTCCCTACGAATTTTCTTATGGAAACCAACAATCAATTCTATATAGCTAGGCTCCTATAGTGGCTACAGAGAGTCTTGATTTCAAAACCTCTGGAAACGCCAAGAAAAAAAAAGAAAAGGGGCAACCAATCCTTATTTCTCCCACTGGTCGATACCAAACGTATTCCCGGTAGTTAAAACATGATACGTATATGATAAGTATATCCAAAGTAACGGTTTTTCTCGTTTCGTTTTATCCGGGGATATTATCCGAAAGTTCAAAAAAGTGCATAAACGAAAAATATATTAAATTCACGCCTCTCAATTGAGAGTAGGTTAATGAAAACATTCGGGCGACAAGAATTGTTCATCGTTTCGCTTGAAATCTGGTAATGTAAAGTATCGACCATTTTTACACAAAAATACATGCACACCCCGAGTATCTAGGACACAGACTATCCAGTTGTCCAACTCATGCGGGAACGACCTACATCCAAAGGCACAATGCGGCACTAAGAGTGCTTTATTACCATCTCTGTCACTCTTACGGAATTAGCCCAACTACCGCTCCGCTAAACGCTCCTAAGGAAATAGAGTTTATAGATATACTGAAATATACTGAGAGTATATAGATATACTGGAACTTCATATTCTCGACAATTGTTTCTGTTGCGCACTCGAGGCCAGACATAGTTCTCCTTGACTTCGAGAAACGAAACATGTTCGTTATCGAATTTTAGGCACCAGCTGACGAAAACGTCACAGCCAAGTAGAAAGAAGAGAAAGAGAGGTATAAAGCTCTTATAAGGGAGTTCTGACGGTTATACCCCGAATATTCTGTTAAGCTAATCGTCCTAATCATCGGCGCTCTTGGAGGTGCCACAGTTTCACTGGTTAATAGCCTGAGAAGCATCCCTGTGCGTCAACAAAATGCTGAGACACTTCCGGGGAGAATGCAGAAGGCGGTCGTCCTTGGGTCGCTCCGTGTCCTCAGGGTGCACGAGACTTCGGCCGGATCATCCTATTGAATTCATCGCAGACTGTAACCGCCTATCTCACGGTCGTGAGACGTGGTTAC
>CAKNXH010059478.1:39693-68304 GCA_932178445.1 Andricus quercusramuli
ATATATATATATATATATATATATATATATATATATATATTAATATAGTAAGTATAAAACTTTGTCATAAGGACAACCGCAGGATTTCGCCGGGAGCGGGTGCTAATCTGAAAAATTGCACCCGCTCCCAGCGAAATCGCGGTAAAATTTCAGCTGTAACCACGTCTCACGACCGTGAGATGGGTGGTTACAGTCTGCGCCTCAGCATTTTGTTGACACGCAGGGATGCATTTCAGACTATTAACAAGTGAAACCTTGGCACCTCCAAGAGCGCCAATGATCAGGACGATTAGCTTAACAGAATATTCCGGGTATAACCGTCGCAACTCCCTCATAAGGTCTTTATACCTTTCTTTCTTTTCTTTCTCCTTCGCTGTGACGTTTTTGTCCGCTGGTGCCGAAAATTCGATAACGAACATGGTTCGTTTCTCGAAGTCAAGAAGAACCATGTCAGGCCTCGAGTGCGCAACAGAAACAATTGTCGAGAATATGAAGTTCCAATATATGCGGCACTTCTCATTTTCGACAATTGACTCTATTTCTCTAGGGGCGTTCAGCGGAGAGGTATTTGGGCTAATGCCGTAAGAGTGACAGAGATGGTAATAAAGCACTCTCAGTGCCGCATTGTGCCTTTGGATGTAGGTTGTTCCCGCATGAGCTGGACAACTAGATAGTATGTGTCCTAGATGCTCGGGGTGTTCATGACACGCTCTGCATCTATCATCGGGAATATCTTGGCTCTAAATGTGGCGACGGTATGCTAGAGTGGAAATTACACCATCTTGACATGCCAAAATGAAGCCCTCTGTGCCCGACTTCAATCCGGGTGATCTAAGGAAAGCAAACGTCAGCTCATACGACATCGACTGATCTTCCACATTTCTGTGGAAGATGCCGTGCATCTTCTTGTCGAGGAGCTCTTCGCGGAAGTTTTTCTCCTGTGCTTTCTTAATCCGGGCCCTTCAGGAATGAGTATTTAAGATGGATAAGATTTGATGCATTTCGCTCACCCCTGATATTGAAGTCAAGGCCGAGTGTTTCAGCAGCCTCTTCTGCTGCTTTGTAAAGAAACGCCCCTTTGCCTACTTCTTCGTGTTTTCTGACCATTTTAAGAAGAGGATCTTGTCCATTTGCGACAATATGTGCTGTACCCAGAATAATCCTGTTGTGAAGACATTCAAGATTCAGTATTCCACGACCACCTTGACGGCGTGAGATGTAAAGTCGTGGAACAGAAGACTTAAGGTGCATGCTTCTGTTCATGTGCATAACCTTTCGGGACCCGATGTCGAGGGATCTGAGCTCGTCCTTCGTCCATGGAACTACTCCAAATGAATAGAGTACTACTGGGACGGCAAGGATGTTCGTTGCAGATACTTTGTTCCTCGCCGACAGTTCGGAAGACCATATCTGTCGGAGGAGACGTTTGTATCTGCATCGGAGAGTATCCTTTATAGATGTTACGTCCTGAATGCGGCTTTGTGGCACGCCCAGGTATGTATAGGTCTCTCCAGCGCAAAGGTGTCGTATAGCGCTTCTGTCAACGAGTTCAGGATCTTCGAGGATGCCGTTAAGTTTTCCTTTCTTCAAATTAACCTTGGCGCATTTCTCTAACCCGAACTCCATTCCAATCTCTTGAGTGTACTCTGTGACAATTTTTAGAGCTAGATGTAGTTTCTCTTGATTTCTAGCATAGAGCTTAAGATCATCCATGTAAAATACATGAGTTACCTTATGCTTTCGATTTCCAGGTTTGCCACAGAGGTACCCTTCGGAATAGCGAAGTGCGAGAGTTAGTGGCAATAATGTGAGGTAAAAGAGGAGAGGGCTCATGGTGTCGCCCTGAAATACACCTCTCTGAAAGGTGATACTGTTAGTGATCACACGATATTTTCCAGATAAGATGGTAAATCTGGTTTTCCAAAGCGGCATTAATCTCTCTATGCATCTCACGATGTGTGGATGAACCTTCAAGCTTTCCAACAGACAGATGATAAGTCTATGGGAGGTTGAATCAAAAGCTTTTCGGTAATCTATCCAGGCCATCGATAGAGATCGTTGATAGGATGCTGCATCTTTACAGACACATCTATCGATGAGCAGGTTCTCCCGACATCCTGCTACGCCTTTCTTCGAGCCACGTTGTTCATACATCTCTCGCCACACAGGTTCAATTATCCGAAGAATCCTATCATTTAGGATGGGTGTGAAGATCTTATACAGTGTGTTCAGACAAGTTATAATCAGCGTGAGCATAAGGTCACTCATGTATTTTATATGGATGACCTATGCCGCTGGTAAGAGCAAGCTTCAAACTGCCAAAAATATCGTCAAGAACTACACAGGAGAGATTGGGATGGACTTTGGTTTGGACAAGTGTGCCAAAATTCATTTGAAGAAAGGAAAGATTACTGGCGTTCCCAAGGACCTTGAGCTTGTGGATATAAGTGTTATTAGACATCTTAACACTGGAGACACCTATACATACCTGGAAAAAGGGTTGCTTGAATTTCATTTGCATTATTTTCATTCATTTCCTCTCTTTCCCTATCACTCTCTCTAATTCTATCCATTCTACTTTGCCTGTCTGTTTCAAATTGAGGCAAGTTTGATCTTCTTACAATTGATTGCCTTTGCAGCGGTCTTGGCAACGGGTATCTGTCCCCTTGACCGCTACTTCTATTATTTATTATCCTTTTACTTGTACCTGCTAATGCGTGGCTTTGCTCATTAAAATTTTGTTCTGTTTCTTCAAAACGAACAGTGTTGTTACGTATTTTATTTCGAGTCGTTAAATTTTGCGTCGAATTTAGAATTCTGTCCATTTTATGATTTAAGTTTTTAATCTCTTCCGAAAGTTCTTTTATTTTGATTTTATCGCTTCTATTTTCTTCAAAATTGATTAATTCTTCTGCACCATTCCAAAATTCAATGTTATTTTCTACAAATGAATCAATTTCAAAAGTTTGATTATTTATTTTTACATTTTCTTTTTTCTGCCTTTCTTTCTCTATTCGTAATCGTTCACGGCTTCTTCTTACTTTCTCTGCTCTTTCTTTATCTATCCCCTCTCTTTCTTTTCTGAGTATTTCATTTCTTTCTAGACTACTCAACTCTAACCGCCTTCTATCTCTTTCTAACTTTTCGATTTCTTTTCACTTTGTTTCTATTTTACCATCTATTCTATTTCTTTCTAACTCCTGACGTTCAAACGTACTACTTTTCTCATTTTGTATTCTCCAATCACCTAACGTATTCTCGGTATTGGGAGACAGCAAACCAAATGCTTGTATTTGCTGGGTACCACTGTTCTGTCGGTGTGGGTTTGGCGTACTTTCTGTATGCGTTTGTATTTGTCTTTGCGTTCTTGGGATTGCACCTGTGTTTTGATTTGGTTGCACAGTCCCCATGCTTATTCTCTTCTAACCGTTACTGATTCAAAATTTAGATTTCTTGCTAAATTTTCTGTTCTGTCATAGTTTTCGACCGATTGACTCTCAATATTTTCATTTTCTAAACTGTTCGCTCTCGCTTGTGCATTATTTTCTTCAATTATAGTTTCTGGTATTCTATCGTTTTCCCTATTATCTCTAACATTTTCTACCGGGTTTGTCATTTTCGGAATAATTTTTATTTTTTCCGATCTCAATTGCATTCAACTTTTCTTTCTAATCTATTCGGCCTAGCTCAGGGGTTTCTATGGCTGATTAAAAACCGGCACGTTCACTCAGTTGAGCGTCTCGGTTTTTACTACTTTAGGGTTGCGCGTGGCCTAACCACGCAGCAGAAGTATCCACTGAGGGCGGGAATGCTTGGGGTGGTTTGGCTTACGTCACTCGAACGGTGATTTCGCGCGCCAAATTTCTTTTACTGACGCCGCTTGGCTTCTATCTTTTATAGTTTTCATTGGATTTTCCTCTAGTTTTTCCCTATCAGTTAATCTTTCCGATTCTATTTATTTATTGTTTTATTTTTCATTTTTTAAATCCTCCACTTATCCAATCCTGCTACAAGGAGTACAGATAAAGCGTTGCTTTATCAGGATAATTTTCAATTTATTAAAGGTGGCAGAGCTTGCGAGCCCGCGAAGTATACCAACTATTTTTAACGGACATATATATACAGTCAACCCGTACTTTATCGAACTAAATTACATATCTACCCGCAATTTTTCTAAAAAATATAAATTTTTTAATAAAATTCTCGGACACACATGCAACAATTTATTTTTTTTTTAATTCATCATTTTGACTTCGTTCTCGACTAGGATGATTTTTGGAGGGAATTGTGGGTTTTTCAAGGAGGGCGCCAAATTTATGAGGAAACTCGCAAATTAAGGGATGGGAAGGAGGTTGGAACGTCGAGAACCACGTGAAGTCATTAAAGTAGGATCGGTTATCAAAAAATGGTTTATTGCACCAAACTTACAGGGCTGGGGGGTCCTGCGGGCCCACGATCGCTGTTAAATCTCAAGGCTTAATTCCGAGAGCAGGTGATGAGGCTGAAGGTAACGTTGGGGGATGTTGGAGGTAGCGTCGATGACGATGCGATGCTGGAGGTAGCGTCGATGACGATGCTGGAGGTAGTGCCGATCACGATGCTAGAGGTAGCGTCGATGACGGTGAACAGGTATTACTCACGGCTCCGGGCAATGGTACCGAGAGTACGAGACTGATTGACTCCTTGAGGACGCTGATTTTGGTACTAGAACCAGGAAGTGATACTCTCCCCACTCCTGGTCCTAGGTCCACAGGGTCGTACGGTTATGTGGTTCTTGTTACTTTGTTACAATATATATTACCCACATTGAGTGGACGGATCAAGTTAAGAATGACGTGCTAGACTGCTACGATGCCAGTATTATCCCTGTTCGCGGAGGTTTAATGGCACGTATGCATACTCTGTGGTGCCAGAAAGACCCAGAGCTTCAACACGTTTCGCATCAGTCTTTGCGAAATCAAGCCGACTACCTCCGGAAAAATGGATATGTACGCGGAGCGCTTCCTCAACCGCTGCTTGAACAAGCTGCAGACGAGGAAGAAATGACATTAAGACCAACCGCAGAAAGCAGGCACCTTCTGGAAGATGATCGCAATTTCAGTACAAGGATGAACATCAACATGCAAGTTCCTCTTAAGCCCCAAGATCTGGCTGAAATGGATGCCTCCCTTCGTGGAGATATCTAGCAAGAGTCCGACCTCAGGACCATCAATTGCTCAGTTTATGGTGCTGCGAGAGCTTTGGCTGACTCAAATCGAAGGCTGAAGCCGACGATGGATCAAAAGACAAGAAGACGCTTGCATCAACTGAACAAGAAAATTGGATGGGCAAGACAGAATGCGTCCCGTGTTCAATGTGTGATTGACTACATAACATCTGGTAGACCGTTCACGGAAAGGGTTCGAAAGTTCGCTCAAGAACTAAGGACCTTGAATCACACACTGAACAAGTCAAAGCTGCTGACAATCAAGCAGCATATTGTTGACAAAATAAGGCTGTTATCTGACGCAAGAAGGATGATACAGAAGAGGGAGAGATGGATCAGGGAGAATCAACAGTTTCTTGCTGACCCATCACGCCTCTTCAGTGATCCCCCTGTTTTCGTAAAAAATCCACCCAATCCCAAGGAGGTAGAGACTTTTTGGAGACAGGTGTACAAGAGCCCGAAAACACTATAGTTGAAAGAAGATACTGACAATATCATCCGCTTCAAGGAGTTTTGCCACAGCCTCATAAAATCTGAGGAAGGGTGCCCATCAGTCACTGCCGAAGAGGTGAAAGAAGCACTTAGAGGCACGAAGAACTTTTCCGGTGCTGGACCAGATTGTATCAAGAACTATCACATTAAAAGTCGGAGACGCCCATTCCGCAGTGGCTGGTGTTGGGACGTACTATACTCCTACCGAAAAAAGGCAACTTGTCCAAACCAGAGAATTGCAGGCCAATAACTTGTTTGAACACACTGTAGAAGATCTTTACGGCTGTCCTAAACAACAGGTTTGTTCGACGAATTGAGCCTGTATGGCGAGAGATATACGAACAACGAGGCTCGAAAAAAGATGTAGCAGGCTGTCGAGAGAACCTGCTGATTGACAGGTGTGTCTGTAAAGACGCTACAGTCCATCAGCGCGTCCTGCGAATGACCTGGATTGACTACCGGAAAGCTTTCGATTCAACCTCTCATAGACCTATCATCTGTCTGTTGGAAAGCTTGAAGATACATCCACACATAGTGAGATGCATAGAGAGATTGATGCCTCTTTGGAAAACTAGATTTACCATCTCATCTAGGAATCATCGCCTGACGACGAACAAGGTCACCTTCCAGAGGGGCGTCTTTCGTGGGGATAGTATGAGCTCTCTGCTTTTTTGCATCACACTTCTGCCTCTATCTCTCGCACTACGAAATTCTCCTGGATACCTCTGTGGCGAAACTAATCAGCGTGAGCATAAGGTCACTCATGTATTTTATACGGATGACCTGGAGATCTATGCCGCTGGTAAAAGCATACTTCAAACTGCTATAAATATCGTCAAGAACTACACAGGAGAGATTGGGATGGACTTTGGTTTGGACAAGTGTGCCAAAATTCATTTAAAGAAAGGAAAGATTACTGGCGTTCCCAAGGACCCTGAGCTTGTGGATATGAGTGTTATTAGACATCTTAACACTGGAGAGACCTATACATACCTGGGCTTGCCTCAAAGCCGCATTCAGAACGTAACATCAGTGAAGGATACAAGCACCTTCTTCGACAGATTTGGTCTTCCAATCTGTCGGCGTTGAACAAGGTATCTGCGACTAACATGCTTGCCGTCCCGGTTCTACTCTACTCGTTTGGGGTGATTCAATGGACGAAAAACGAGCTTAAGGCCGTTGATGTCACCACGCGTAAGATCATGCATATGCATAAAAGCTAGCATATTGATTCGTGCGATTATACATTTCACGTCGTCAAGGCGGACGCGGACTTCTGAATCTCCAGTGTCTTCATAATCAAATTGTTTCAAGTACAGCTTGCATCGTTGCGAATGGCAGCGATCCTCTCCTAAAGATGGTCAGAAAGCACGAGATGATTGGCGAAGGAGCGTTCCTTTACAAAGCCGCGGAGCAAGCTGCCGAGACCCTTGGCCTGAATTTTAACATCAGAAGTGAGGAAAGTGCATTACGCCATCCAGATGCTTCACGTCTAAAAGCCGAAGTAAAGAAAGCCGAGGTTGGAAAATTTCACCAAGAGCTACTCGACAAGCATATGCACGGAGACTTTCACAGAAATGTAGAAAAACAGTCCTTGTCGAAGGAGCAACCTTTTGCTTTCCTCAAATCATCAGGGCTCAATTCAGGTACAGAGGGCTTTATTTTCGCATGCCAGGACGGTGTCATCTCCACCTTAGCATACCGTCACCGCATTTTATTTCGAAAAGTTCCCAGTGATAGGTGCAGAGCGTGTCATGCACACGCTGAGTACCTAGAACACATACTATCGGGGTGTCCGACCCACGCAGGAACAACGTATATCTATGGACATGATGCGGCCCTAAGAGTACTTTATTACCACCTTTGTCGCTCTTATGGTGTACGTCGCGACCCTGCCCTGTCGAACGCTCCAAGGGATATAGAGTCAATTGTCCGAAACGAGAAGTGCCAGATTTTCTGGAACTACAATTTCCGGGCAGCAGTCTCCGTTGCGCACTCGAGGCCTGACATTGTTCTCCAAGACTTCGAGAAACGAACTATATTCGTGATCGAATTCTCGGCTCCGTCCGGATACAACATCACTGCAAAGGAGAAAGAAAAAGAGGAGAGGTATCAAGATGTCAAAAGAGAGCCGCAACGACTGTACCCAAAATATTCGGTACGAGTAATTGTCCTTTTGATAGGTGCTCTCGGAGGTGCTAAATTATCACTGGTTCGTAACCTTGAAGCCATACCCGTGTGCCAAAAATATGCCAAGACACTTGCGAGATGGATGCAGAAAGCTGTCATCCTTGGGTCGCTTCGTGTCCTCAAGACACACGATGGTTTCGCCGGCCTGTCGTTGTGATTTCGTCGTGCCCTGTGACCACCAATCTCGCGGATGTGAGACGTGACCATAGGTGTATTTTACCGCGGTTCTATTGGGGGCTATTGACATTTTTTTTTTTTTTAGATGGCAGTTGCTCTTAGTGGTACCCTGCGGTGGTTGTTTAACTTTTTTTTTTAATTATATATATGTAACCTGTGTCATTCCAAATATAAACATGTACCACACATAATAATATGTAAAATATTATTTTATAACAATATAACAACAACCCAAGCTCAACAGCATTTTAGAAAAGCTCTGAACGAATAGAGCAGGTAATTGTGTCAATAAAATTATCGATACTTGCACACAAGTATTTATTATTTGAATACGGCAAAACGGCGTGGCAAGGTAAAACTGTCTTCCTCTTTACAGCGTGAACGACCAACACGAACTGATTACTTGGCGTCCTTTCGCCGGCATCCCGCTCCTCTACCTCGCTCACCGACCAGGTCCAGTAGGTGCTGTTCCGTTTTTTGATCCACGTCCAGATCTCATCGTGCGTGAATCGTCACCACGTGTCTAGTGTGTCGGTAATGGCAAAGATGGCCGCCCGTCTGTAATGACAGATGCCGAGCCGGTTGTTATTTTGGCACTCTGCAGTTGGTAGATGATAATTTAGCCGCGGATAGCATGAGTTGAATTTCGGGTTGCCGTGCGTGGTAAAGTAGAGCGTGTGTGTGGTGTGGTGGCAGTGCCGCGTTGTTTAATCATCCTGTGGATGGAGATCGCGAAGGGCCTCCTTCCTTTCTTGTTGGTGTTTATATATGTAACCTCCCTTTTGTAAAAAAGAAAATAACACATACATAACTAGAATTCCTTTGTTTTACACTCATCTACATACTACATGCTCAGACTCATTCCTTAAATAATTGAATCTCTGAGTTCGTGCTGGCCTTGGAATGTATCGCGATTACTTTAAAATAATTCAAGTATGAAGTCAGGGAAGGATCCTTGAAGGGTGGTAAGCTACCTCGTTACAACCCCCCCCCCCCCCCGCTTAGACTGACCAGCGGGGCTCCATTTCAGCAGACGTCAGCAATCCGACCTCCAAGTCATCTCAAGTCTGATTAGATTCTGAAGTTTAGCTTATATTGGTCGGTTTTTTTAAGTGCATTATATGCTTGAGTGTTTCAAATATACGACCATAAAAGAAACTAGTCGGTCAAAACAAAGCTTGAAAGGCAACCGTACTCGAAAAGCAAATAAATAAAATCAACCACGCTGGAAACACCAGTTCCCGTTAGATCACTGAAGTTAAGCTGTGTTGGGCGCGGTTAGTACTTGGATGGGTGACCGTCTGATACTACTGCGTTGCTGTTGGCAGTCGTGGGTGTGGTGAGCCCACACTTGTAGTTATTTACTACATGAAACTATCCACCTAGAAACACTACCCGAATCGGGTAGTGTCACGCCTACCCCTAGAGGCTCGCCGAAAGGGAAATGGCTTAATGGTATAAAAAAAAAGGAATACGAAAAAAAATCAATAAAATAACTAGATACGAGCTTTGACAGCCATCAACACACCCAATCATCACAGTAATGGTGTCAAAAAAATTGAGATTGATTGAAGTCTGCTATCTACCAGACCCATTAACAGAAAAGTATATAAAATACATTAGACTATATTAATTAGGTCTGCTATCTACCAGAGCCATCAACAGAAAACTATTGCTGTATCCCAAAGATCTTTTTCTCTTTAACTGACAAATCCTAGTTCAAACGAACTAGTGCAATCCTGAACCAATAGACGCAATCGATCTATAAATCATAGTTTCCTAGAGAATACTCATATTCAAATTCGAATTTTCACGACGAGAAGAAAACAAAGTAATTGTGGTTAACGGTACCACCTAACGACTAAACTAAGCTTAAAATCTAACCGCAGAAATGCTTAAAACGTATTTGTGATTAACGTTACCACCTAACGACTAAACTAAACTTGAGATCTAACGGCAAAATGCTTAAACCTAACTATACAAAAGAGAAAGAAAAGAAACTAAACAGCTTACGAACTAATCGCAACCATTAGAGTCGCCTCATGATGACATCGGCCAGAGCTTGGATGATCGTGCGGTCGGCGTCAAGGATTTCTCACTCTCTCGGCAAATCCGGCGCTGGGGTTCCAACTTCGGGAGGTAACACCTGGCGAAGGAACTCAGGCAGTGCATGGGGCTTGCGGGGAGGCACTGGGTTCGAGTAAAGACGGTTCTCCTGCCTGAAGGGCAAACGGGGCCCCATCTCTCCTCGCTTGTAGCTCACCGTGCGTCTCGGGCATTTACTGACCTTCACTCATGGCTTGCCGCAAGAAAAACAAAATATCCCTTTTAGGATCGCAAGGGACGAGAGGGACAGTAGGCAGTAGCGACGATTCTGCGGCATCCCTGCATCTGAGGGGAAGCGGTCAGTTCGATCGACCGGCTCCCTCCTTGTTCGGAGCAATGGCCCCTGGTTGATTGTCCGGCGACGAGGGAACTCCAAGCGACTGGAGTGACCTCTGAATCTTCTCAGAGCTTGAGCCGTCTCCGAGCGAAACCTGGATACCCTCTTCCTCATTTTCAGGCTGCAAAGAAAGTTTCTCGCAAATTAACGATCCGACGCTATATCCAAATGACGCGCAACTAAATCTCTAAGAGCCGGCAATCGCTTAATCCTAATTTGCCAGTCCTCTACAGCTAATGGCAGGATATCAGGGGCCCCCTCCTCTTTTCTTTTCAATGACTTTGCCAGTATAGGCTCTCTACCATATTTTAGAAGCATTAACGGCCAACGGCGATACCACGCTGAAAACACCAGTTCTCGTAAGATCACTGAAGTAAAGCAGTGTTGGGCGCGGTTAGTACTTGGATGGGTGACCGTTCGGGAATACTGCGTGCTGTTGGCCCGTCGTGGGTGTGGTGAGCCCACATTAGTAGTACTAGTAATAAATAATCCACCTACAAACACTACCCGAATCGGGTAGTGTCACGCCTAACCCGAAAGGCAAATGGCTCAATGGTATAAAAAAAAATAAAAAAATAAATAAAACGGCATTAACATTAACGGCTATTGCTTTTGTTAGAGCTAAGATCTCGATCCACTTGGTGAAAATGTCTTGGAAAACCAAGACATATTGGTAACCAGAACGACTCGGTGGAGACGGACCCATCATGTCCGCCGCTACCACCGACCAAGGTTGCTCGTTTACACGTTTACCCATCAAACCTACTGGACCTGCTTGGTCTACCTTCATCTTCTGGCAGATTTCACATGCTCGGACGTATTTTGCAACATTGTTAAACATTCCGGGCCAATAACACCGGCCGACACGATTTTTGGGTCTGGCATGTGCATGTCAAATTTTGGTTTCTCCTATGTTACAAATAAAGGAAAAAATAATTTTTCTGATCAAAGTTTGCTTTTGTAGAAACTAGAGCAATTTTTCGAATTTTCAAGGAAAATGACTGATTCTTATATTTGTTTTACATAATTTTATTTTTAATTGCGATTAACGAAGTTTTTTCTGAACATCAAAGTCCTTTTAATTCAAGAATTGTGATGGACAATAGCACATAAATTTAAAATAACAAAAAATCAAGTTCAAAAATGAATATTTTTAGTAGTTCTCTGATTTTTGTATGGGTTTTCTCGTATTAAACCCCAAATGTAATCTCCTATCATATTGTCGTTATACTGCCCTTTGTAACGTTGTTCAAAGTCCATCACGTTTTGGTGAAACGTTCTCCTTGCTCCTCTGAGTAGGCACCCATATTGTCTTTAAATTGATCCAGGTGAGAATGTAGCACATGAAGTTTATGGGACATTCTGCAGCCCATAATTTTCAAGCTTTTAAGCATAGTTAAAATAGGCTTCGTAAGCATTCGCAAAGCGTCCAATTTGTTGCCCAAGCAAATTTTTTGCTTCTTAGTTTAATAAATTCACCGCAAATAAAACAGAATGGATCAACATCCTGTTTACACTGTCTTGATGTCATTTTCTAAATTAGTAGTACACAAGGGCGGTTATTACAACTGTGCTAGACAAGTCAACACTCACTACTGTGCCCATCACAAATAATATGCAATTTGCTATCGGGCTGAAAAGAGTGCTAACATCTGTTGCTCATAAAATCAATTAAAATATTTTAAAACTTACTCATCGATGTAAATCAGACAAAAGCAAACTTTAAAAGCTGAAAATGGAAATTTAAGTGTTTTTTGATGTCTAGAATCAGAATCCAAGCATTAGAACAGAAACTCAAAAAACAAAATAAATGTTGTCGACTTGTGTAATAAACCAACGAGACATGTTGCAAGGTCTTATCGACATCTAAGTGTCTAGACGTCGTGCTATCGTGTGCTTCACTAGTGGCCATCGCACGAAGCTCCAATGGTAAGACCAATTTCCAGGCCTCCAAATCAGGTAGCAATGGATCAGTGAGATGGTCTGGGCGATGACAGTAAAGCCGATTTTCCTCTAACTTCCAGTCAGGAAACTGATATGGCATCTCCTGGACCAATTTTGCTCTTCGGGTGTACCACAGATCATCTGTCTTTGCAATGGCACATACGACCTCTTGATCTGGCTCATACATTCTTGAAAAAGCATCTGATACATGGTGAAGGGTACCTTTCTCTTGCTTAACCTAAAAATCGTATTGCAATAATTTAAGGGCCTATCTATCCAATCTCTCAGTGGAATCCTTCAGGTTATAAAGCAATCGTAGAGTACTGTGGTCTGAAATCACTATAAAGTGATACCCCTCGATATATGGTCTACATTTCTCGACGGCCCATACCACTGCCAGACATCCCTGCTCGGTTACAGTGTAGTTCTTCTCGGCGCCCTGCATAGATCTTCGAAGGTTTCGTTCACTACTATTATGTCATTCATATAGGCGAAGGCATGGGGCTCAAATTCCGGCGTTATCAGACGGTCCAGTAAACGCTGAAACGTTGCCGGATCTCCCGATAAGCTGAAATGCATACGATTAAAGTGGTGAAGCCCCTTACCCAGTACAGAAGAAGCAGTGAACTCCTTGCACTCTTCTGAGAGTGGAATCTGGTAAAATGCCTGACTGAGGTCAATTTTGGAAATGTATCGTGTGGAAGAACGCTTATCCTACTACAGGGTTACACCATTCGCTTTTACTTGGGGCAATAATTCCCTCATTTTCGAGCTTTTGGGCGGACTCTCGCAGGGATTCTTCAACCCAGGGAGAATAACGCCGATAAGCTTGTCTGGATGGAAGATGTCCCTGGATATCTATATGGTGATTCACCATGTGTGTAGCAGGAAGCTTCACCGGCATTGAAGGAATTTTCCTTTTAAGAAAATCCTCTAAATATTTAACCTCAGATGGCTTTAATTCTTTTATGCCAGCACAGGCTTGAAGAGCTTCACTTGATAGCGAAGCATTGGTAGCTTCCATACGACTATCTGAAAATTCGGATGATAGGGTTGCTTCAGAACCGATTTTCTGACCCCGATACGTTCTCCAAATACCGTTACCTAGTCTCCAAATTCGTGCCTTAAATCCAACATCAAAATCAAACGATTCGGAAAAATCGTGACCAACCAAAACCTCACAGTCAAACATTGGTGCAAAACGAATCGGCAAAGATTTGCTTATACGTAAAAACTGAAGTGGTAAAATGGCTTGTCCAGCAGTTTCCTCAATCATCCCGTTAAGATACATAATTCCTGGGCGTGGCTGATCAGCTTATTTCTTCAATAAAGAACTAAACTTTCCAAAAGCTTGCTTGCCTATATAAGTGCAGCACAAGCCGGGATCAAACAGTCCGTTTAGAGGTTGGTCGTCCACATAAACAGTAATGTATAGGCGCCTCTCGTCAAGTACCATATTTATTTGATCAAAGAGAATCTGAGGGGCCTCAAAAACGAAAGCGGGAATTGATTGGACCCTATCATCACTTGCCCTTAATCATTTCCCGGTTCGGGCCCAGAGCATCTGCTACAGCTCGACGAGTATTGACCGGATTTACCACTTTTGTGGCAAAAAACACTCTTTTTAGAGCAGGTATGGAAACCGTATCCTGACTCATTACAGTTCCAACAAGCGTGAAGCACATCTCTTCGTGTGGCACCAGCGGTAAAATGCACTATGCTATGTTATGTTGGACCTCGAACATTGGAACCCACGGCAGCAGTCGGTAAATTCGACACTTCAGTGGCCTGGCTACCCAATGGAGGTTATGCGAAATTAACTGGCATCATCTGTGCCTGAGGAATGCCGGGATAATGACCGTAATTGAAAAAGGGCGGATAATATCCTAAAGTGTTGAGCACAGAGGATGCCTGTACCTCTGGAGTGCCTACTACGGCGCAGGCACTACTTAGATTGTTACCTGGATTATTATTAGTGGGATTGGAACCTGCACCACCACCATTCTTCTTGCCGCGATTTTTACCACGACCTTTACCTCCTTGCTTCCTATTGCTTCTATCTTTATTATAATTATTTTTATTTTTGCTAACACTACTCTCATATGTGGTGCGAATGAAAAAGTTGGTATAAAAACTATTGTAACTAGATTGAATCACTTT
This sequence comes from Andricus quercusramuli, assembly GCA_932178445.1. Lineage (NCBI taxonomy): Eukaryota > Metazoa > Arthropoda > Insecta > Hymenoptera > Cynipidae > Andricus > Andricus quercusramuli. Next base: position 54,306 of record CAKNXH010059478.1, read on the forward strand.
AGTTGCTCAAGAAATGAAATATGTGGTGGATGTGTGGACCACATATTCCATTTCGTGAGCAACTAAACTGATTCAATCTAGCTACAAAATTTGTTATACCATCTCTTTCATCGCACCACATATTGGTTAATATTCAATTACACGATCATGTAAGATTAGGCAATATGCTGATGTTAGAGCGAGAAAATTTTCACTAGTTTCAAATTCCAAACGAACGTCAATAGGTCCATAATTCAGTGATGCATTTTGTTCCGATCAATCAATAACAACTAGAGGCGCATAGCCTATAAATTCTTGTTTCGACAGCAATGGTTGTGGTTCTTTACCATAGTAATTAGCTTGAAAGTTTGTATACATTTCATAAAGCAGAGCATACTGATTTTTTCTAATATTGAGATTTAAATTACTATAAGGGTGTCTCTGATTATTCAAAAATAGAAGCTGGAGTTCTGAAGGTGAAAATCCTGAGCAGATTCGGCTTGTAGAGCGCTTGGCTCTCAGTCCCTTTCTCTCTCCCTCATCCTTTCTTCGTTCCTTGTCGTCGGCTATCATGTCCACTGGTCAGTGACGAGCCCGGGTTTACAAAACCCAAGTTACCTCGGAAAACCGGAGAGCGAACGAATTAATCTTTTTTGTATGTTAAATATCGTGAGTGCCCTGTGATTTAGGTGCGGCTGTCCCCTCGAAATTAATTTACGCTGAAAGATAAAAACTGAAGCAACCGGAGGTAGTCGTTTCTGTTTGAAGACGCGGCCAAAAGATCGGTAATTCAAAATCTACCGCGTCACAGAGCATCAGCAATCGTAGTTGCAAGTACATTAGGAAGAGCAAATGCAAAAGAATATCTTGTGAAATTATCCTGGATTGTTAAAATGTACTAATTTTGATTGTTAGTTATTGGATGCGGACCGACAATGTCCATTGAGATTTTCTCAAATGCTGTACCTGGAGTATCTGTGATGATCATAGGCTCTTCAGTTTTTACTCAAACAAGTTTCTTTAGTTGACCTTTAAGGCAAGTTTGAATGTATTTTTGTATATCAAGTTTCATCATAGGGCAATAATGATGTTGGCGAATCCTGTTATAAGTTTTAGTCATGCCTTTGTGACCACCTATTGCTGAAGAATGGGCTCCTTCTATTAATTGATATTATTGTTCTTTAGTTGCGTATTGAATTATCCCGGTGCATGTTATAGTCTTTATTGATGATTCTAGAAAGGTGTTATTAAGTGTGGTTAAAATATCTTCCCATTGAATATTATTAACTTGTGATGATTTTGCTATACTAATTGTTCGTAATTTTAAAGTTTTTGCTATCGAATATAATGAGTTAATTGCCAATTCAATATTATTTAACGTCTCAGAAATACTTTCGGTGGATTTGGATTGGATAGGTAACGCAAAATGATATTGTTGTCCACGGCGAAATATTTTTGCATTTCCTTTACAAAGATTCATAAATTTGGGTAATTCTTCACGTTTTAATAAACTTCTTGATCGATTATCTCGGGGTTCTCTGCTGGTTGTCACGAAATAGGCATAGTTGTCCTTTCGCATTGTGAGTTGGTCTCGACATTCAATTACATTATGGTTCGTTGCCATGTTTCCAGCTTGTACGCCATACTCGGCAGGGGGTGGTTGTGGCGGTGGAAGGTTTGCCGAATCTTCAATATTTGAGTTTGCCAATGATGTCCTTTTCTTTGTAGGAGTTCTCTTTTTTTTCTTCTTATTCTTCTTTTTTGGTCTAATTTTCCCTGTCATTACTGGATTCTGCGTTGTGTTCTTCCTAGGCCTGCCTCTTATTCTCTTAGACTCAGGCTCATGTATATTCGGAACTTGAGCAGCTTCTTTTGATGTCTTCAGCTTCTTCTTTTGACTTCTGATTTCTCGTTTGCTTTTTTTTGTATTTTTCGTCTTCGGAGTCTTAAAAATCCTTATATGTCACTTCATGTTTCTTTTTATTTTTTTTCTCTGCATTTAATTTCTGTGTTTTGTGTCGAGTTTCTATTACATTTACTCGTGATTTTTTCCTGGGGGCATGTTTCTTCCTAAATTCTGAAATAATTTTAGTAATTTTGAATAATAATTCTGAGATGGCTGATTGAGATTTAGGCTCATCTGCTGAACTTTCATTTGAGGGTACTTCTTCCTCAGAAGTCGAAATTGAACTGTTAATTGATTCAGGCTCATTCTCTGAACTTGAATCTTCGCTTAAGGTAAATCTTCCTCGGAATCTAAAATTGTTTGGGTGGCCATTGGAGATTTGGGCTCATGTACTGTAATAATCATTTCATTGTTTGAACGTACAATTCTTCGTATTCTGTTTAATTTTGACTTACCTTTTGTAGTCCTAATAATATTTTTGTTTTCATTGGCATTCCTAGTCTTTGCAGGAATTAACTTGAGATAAAAATAGGGCTCATTTTATTCTTGAGACCTTTCACTTTGCTTGAGTTTGATTGACTTTTTTCTTCTTCATTTACAATAGTAACATTTGCTTCGACAGGATTTCGTGACACGGCGTCAGTATTAACATTTGTTCTACCTGCTTTATGAACAACATTGAATTCATATTCTGCTAATTTTAGTCTCCATCGTGTTACTCTTGAACACGGATCTTTCGTAGATTGGAACCATACAAGCGGCTTGTGGTCAGTTTTTCGGATGAATTTTCTTTCATAGAGGTAGTGACGAAAATGGTCTACCGAGTATACAATAGCCAGTGCCCCTTTCTTATAAGTGTCATATTTCTTTTCAGTCATTTAAAGCACGTGAGGTATATGCTTGTCTTGCTAATTGTTGCTTTGCTGTCCATATAAGAGGTCTATGCTTTTTTAAAAGTTGAGATAAAGGTGAAGCTATTTTAGCGAATCCGTCGATAAGCCATCAGAAATTCTTCAGAAATTCTTTTCTTTTTTTGAAATTGGAAATTCGGAAACTGCTTTTAACCCATTTGCGCCTAGCGATGCCATATGGCATCAATTTGACGTTGTTTCAAATTTGCGCGTCAATTGTCGCCTGTGTGTCGCAAGCGCACGAACTAATCTAAAGCCTCTCAAGCAAGCTCAGAGGGATTTCCACGACCGTTTTCAATACTGCGTGACATTTTTTCTACTTGCACGATCGCTGTTGCAATTCTGAAAACCTAAATTGATTCAGGCGCTAATGGGTTAATTTTCGGGGATCCGGACGGACAACCTGATTACCTATTATATGCCCTGAATAAGATACCTCAGGCCTCAAGAATTCGCACTTATCTGGTTGCAAATGTAAATTTGTTTTTCGCAATCGAGTCATTAATTTCTCATTTTTTTCTGTGGGTTCTTCCAAACTGTTTGCGTACAAGACGATATCATCTAAATACACAAAAAGTTCAGTCTTGTAATCCTGTTATTAACACGTTCATTAATCGCTAAATCTAAAACCGAAAAATAACGAGCGTTTTCTAGTTGATCTAATATTTCATTGATATTTGAGAGAGTATGAGAGTCTCTTATATTCTTTTCATTAAGTTTTCGAAATTCAAGGACGATTCTTCACTTTAATTTACCTTGAGAATCCAACATCTTTTTAACTAAAAAGGCTGGTGAACAATGTGAAGATTGTGATGGCTTTATCACTTTATTTTTCAAAAGTTCATTCACCTGACGTGTTAATTCTTCTTTCTGAACTTGAGGGTGTCTAAATGGTCGCGTAAAAATTGGTTGTTCGTCAGTGGTGGGAATCGTATGCTTCGCTACATGTGTGGGTTCAAGGGGTTCTCCTGGGATCTAGAAACAGTCTGAATATTTATTTATTAATTCTTCATATTTCTTAAAATTTTCTTCTGGTTCGCGCATTTTAATTTCTTCCAAATCTTCCAACCAAATTTTTGGAATTATAACTTTAACTAGATCCGCACTTGTATGAGCGACTTTCATGTATGCTTTTCCTTCGTGGTTTTTTACTATAGCATTTCCTATTTAAATTTTATCAGCTAAATAGAGTTGAGGAATGTAACCCTCGTCTTTATCTTTATTTTCGATTTCAACGCATATATTAGAAATTGACTTAGAATTGATGGAATTGGATTGGAGGGTTTTGGCATTTCCCTGACTCTGTTGAGTTTCAGCTTGTTGCTGTTGTTCATTAGATATTCTTTTTCGACATAGATCTATTGAGATTGAATTGGTTGTCGAGTACCCCATTGAGTTTCTCTATTTTGTTGGGGTCCTGTGTAGTACGGTCGGGGTTGATAGCCTCTATTATGAAAATTTTCGCGTTGGTTGAAATAATTTAAAGATTTTTGTGTTCTTCTTTCTTCGAAATTTGATCGGTTTTTCATTGTGGAGCTTTATTTACAGCTACTTTAAAAGTTAATGGGTTATCATCTGGATCTTCAATTCGCGATTGTAATTCAATTTTTAAACCTCTAAAAAAACAGAACTTAATATCCGAAGCGATTTCTGCGCTAAAACTTCTATCTTGGGAACCTGTGTTATTTCTTTTGTGGGCATGTAGAATCTTATCGCCTATTTCTTTCACACGTGTCGCGAATGAGATGACTTTTTCATTATCCCACTGGTAAATGTTTCCCAGTTCACCCTGTAGTTGGTATACTGTTTTATTTAATGAATATACGTGTTTTAAAATATCAATTAATTCATCGATATTATTGTAAGATTCTCCGGATAGGCATTTACGTGCTTCGCCTTTTACTTTAGTTTCAAGTAATTTAGTTAAATTTGCATCCGAAGTTTGTGGAAGCATATATTTGGCTTCTTTACATCCTTCGATAAACTGATCTAATGATATGTTATCTCCGGTAAAGAAGGTACGACCTCAAGCGCATCACGTAGATAAACCGTTTGGTTGTTCGCTACTGTAACAATTTGTTATTGTGTGGTCGTTATGTTTTCTTAATTTTAGGAGGGTATTCTTCAAAATTGAAATATTACTTGTATTTGACCTAATTAATGGTTCAGTTAATTTTTTACTTTTTGAAATTGATTTTTCCGGATCTTCTTTGAAATTTCTTGAATCTGATTCTGAGCCTGAACTGCTAGATATTTCTAAACTTGATTGATTTGCCACGAGGGTTGATTCCAAATTTTCACGTTCATCGACTGTCAAATTTTCCGGCTGCATTTTGGAATGAAAAATGAATCTTCAAAATTTTGGGTACTATTTAAAGTTAAACAGTTGTTGTGAGAAGAACTTGAGCTACTCACTACACTTGTATTTTGAGCGTTTCTTTTTGAAAAAGACTCTACTTCTTGTATAGGAGTTTGATTGACAAAGATTTGATTCGTTATATTACAGGAATTAGTGACAGATTGATTCAAACGTTCGTCAATCGATTTTTTATTTTCTGATCTCTTTGTTTGTTAAAAGCTTTCGCCTTACTTTGATCTACTATTTTTGCTCATTCAGGATTGTTTTTGGCTGAATTTCGCGTTATGATTTTTCGTTCAGGATTGTCTAAAGAATTAGACATTTGGGTTAATTTTCATTTTGTTTACTATTTGGATACGCACACCGATAAAAATAGTGCAATGGAAAAATAGATGGATAATATTCAATTTTGTGGGTAAAAATTTCGATAAATCTTCATGGATTTTTAAATGTTACACAAAATATTCACTTTCAATACGTGAAACACACAAAGAATTTCACTGGTTTTTATAGCTTAGTCTTCTATGCACATTTACTTAATATTTAGCAGGTATAAAGAAAAATCGCAAAACAGGGAAACTGTACTTAAATTTTATTTGCTCATTTAATTAAATTAATTAAATTGAAATTTAAAAAAATTCAGGAGTTTTTTCTTTTAAATGCTCAAAAAAAAATGTCTTGAAAATCAGAAAAATTTGTGAAATTAGATAATTTAAATTCAAATAGCTTGATTTTCTGGGCCGATGCACCAACAAATTAATAGACTCTGTTACGTCCTGAAGACCAGAACAGCCAAACTCCTATTTTGATAACAAAGCTAAATAAATAAATATAAATACATTTAATTTCTTTATTCCAATTTTACATTAATTATGAACTACGTTTTTTTAGCATGGAATAAAACCATGTCCGTAAGCTTCCTCTATGAGGAAACAAATACGTTTACCAACGGAAAGCAGAGTGCTCGTGAAATAAGCATCATAATAATATAAATACAAACAAAGTGGAAACACTCGAGATCGAATTCACAGCCAGTTTTCTTAAAATACCTAGGATTCACCGCGAGGAGGTAACCGCATTTAGATTCCCACCCGATACTCACCCCCAACCAATGAACCACGTGAGTATGATCTGATTTACGTCAGTTTCAACTGCTATTCCGTGCTGAAGGTGGGCATAATTTTTCTGACTTTAGAGTATGTAGCTTAAAAATGAAAATGAAGCCATCCTTCCGTTCACTCGCGTTTGATTTAATTGCTTCAGAAATTATTTTGACGGTTTATTCAACTGTTTGCGTATAACTTATTCAAATCGACTGGGGGAATATCCAGCTTATCGATTAAAATTTAGGCTCGTCGGCTATTACACGAGCTAGAACTTGTCGGAATTTTTATTTTCATTAATACACGGAGAAAATTTGTGTGTTAAATTTTGCATAACTTAGTTCGGTAAACGGAGGACATTACGGCATTATATTAACATTTCACTTTCAGTCATGTAAAATGAAGTAGGGTATTATTTGATATAAAAATGTGAATTATTCATATAAATTCATTAAAATTTAATTCGCGATTCAGTAAGAAATAATGCAACAAGATATTAGAGATTACCTGACAGTTGGGTAAAATGAGATGTCGATTACCTACCATTAGGTAAAATGAGTCGAACTGTTAGGTACAGTTTCAATCAAGGAAAACAAGGTGTACCTCTCTACATATGTGAATTCTACATCCCAGTCATGTAAAATTTCGTGCGCCAGCAAAAAAAAAACATTCTTGCTACAAACTGATTCTGTGGAAGGTCATCCACTACTAACAAACACATGCTTACACATATCATACAATTCATAAGTATATTGTTGGTACATATACACAATTCAACTTAAACAATTTCATTAAATTACGATACATTACATAGGATATAGTCGCACGCTTTTAACGATATTAACGCTTTTGAAAATTGAAATCGCTGCGACGGGTTTCGAACCACCTAAGCTACGTTTAACGCGTTCTATCGCTAACAACTAAACCTCACGGCTAACCTAACTCTTAGAATATCGGGAAAAAAATCTCGGCTATAAAGTTAAAGTACAAGTGCGTCAGGGCCGTACAAAAAAATATCTCGTCCCCGTTTCATCGAAATTTGTTATTGTAACATTTTAATAATTAGCGGGTTTATAAATTTGCAAGAAGTAAATAAAAACATTGAATAATTTTTTTTTTTTTAATTTTTCTAACCTTGAAGCTTTAAATTATTTAATGTTCAATACTTCAAACTTTTGCATGGTATACTTCATAAAAATAATAGAACATTATGCGTGATACGCGCGCACTAATTACCGTTTCTTTAGTAAAAGAACTCAGTTGATTTTCCAACATTTTTTTATAGATTTCACAGAGAATCTTATATTATTTGAGAACGTTGTACATGATTTACAAAAGTTTCCTTATAATAGCGAGGGAATTCCTCCAGCGAATTCAATATAAATGACAACTTTTTCCACTTACTTACAATTCTTTCTTTTGGTGGAAAATTAGCTTTTTTATTGATAATAATTTTTTTTCAACTAGAAAGTCATTTCTCTCTCTGAAAATTTAACTAATATATTTTTTGTTGAAAATTTAGCCTTTTCAGTTAAAGATTTATCTATTTTGTTGAAATTTTGTCTTTTTCTGTAGAGAATTAACCTTTTTAGTTAAAATTCATGTATTTTATTTAATTTCTTTGGTTGAAAAATAGTTTTTTCTTATTGAAAATTGTTTTTTTAAACTAAAAATTTAACTTAATTTCTTATCGAGATTCTTTTACATTCAAATTTAATCTTTTTGGTAAAAAATTCAGTTGTTCAGTTGAAAATTCATTTTCTTTGTTTAAAAAATTATTTCTCTAACTTAAAATTAAACTATTCTATACTTTATTAAAAATGTATGTTTTTTAGTTGAAAATTCATCCATTTAGTTGAAAATGTATTTATTTTTTCCAGTAACTTTCAAACTTTTTCGTTGAAGAGGCAACTATTGGGTTGAAAATTCCATTAAAAAGGAAAAATATTGATGAAAAATTCATGTATTTTCTTATAAATTATTCTTTTTTGGTAGAAAATTAATCTTATTCTGTTGAAAATTCATTTTATTTATTCACAAACATATTTCTCTCTCTGAAAATTAAACTATCCTATTCTTTGTTTAAAATTTATTTTTTTGTTAAAAATTTCTTTTTTTCATCGAAAATTCATCTTTTCGGTAGAAAATTCACCTAATTCATGCAATGTTGTTTTTTGATTGTTCTTGTTTGAAGATGCATTATTTTAGTTGAAAGTTTATTTCTTTTGTTGAAAATTGAACAAATTTTATTGAAAATATGTTTTTTAGTTCTTGTAAAAAATCATTTTTAGAACGAAAAAGGTAGCTACTTCATTTTTGCTAGAAAGTTGATCTTTTCAAGTTGAAAATTCATATTTTTTCGTGATAAATTCAACCTTGTTTTCAAACATCAGTCGTCGGGGATCTCCCGCCTCGAAGTTCGAAGTCAGTTGTCCAGTGCCGTCCGATGTTTTTTTATCTCCCGCATGTTTATACTTCAATTTTCAAATACATTCTACTTTTACTTTGTGACTTAATGAGTATTATCTACTGAGAGAAAAGGATAGTCTATATGTATATTTGAATATTTCCTCAAATTCTACAATATAAACCAAAACTTAAAAATGTTAAAGTGTCTACGGGGGACTTGGCTTTAAACTTCAGCCCTGAGAATGTTGACGTCCCTAGCGATTCTCATTTTATCTTACTGTTGTGTAATTCCTCTCTCAATGAAAGTGAAAATCTCTTAAAAAATTCTGCAATCTATACTTTCTTTTAAGTGAATCGTTAATATCAGACAAAAGTAGACTTTATGTTATTCATTTGATGAAAATTTACAATACTGCGCGTTATTTTATAATATACTGGTATTAAAATAATACAACCCTTATATTAATTATTACATATCAGAATTTTCACTTTCGGACTTGAGATTTTACATAACTCTTTTGTATTATTTATAGTTCTTTTTTGTATTAAATCCTGAAATAATTGTAAGCTTTATCTAAATACCGTAATGTCCTCCATTTACCTAACTTATTGTGTAACTTTTAATGAACCAATTTTCTCCGTGTATAAATGAGCAATGAGTTTATATATTTAGAGGTGGCACAAGCCCCATTAAGTTTAACACGTATTTCCCATAAGATTCGGAATCCTCAATATTAGTTGAATCGAGTTGAAACTCAACATTTCCCTTAACAATCAGCCATAAAATACGAATAAAATATGACTTTTGCAATACCTTCATGACTCCCATTAGTCTGTTTTATAGGGTCCCAAAAAAATCCCGTAGTGACGAAATGGTTTTTGCGAGTTTCTGGCGCTAATCATGATTTTTTTTGCGATTTTCTTGATGCAAACTATTTCTGATACAAAAAACACTACTTTATACTGATTATTAGATGTTTACATAAATTTTTTGAAGAATTTATTATTGTTTTTAGGAATTTTATATTAGAATGTAGAAAGTCGCGGTTTTTTCAAAAACTTTTCCACTTTTTGTCCAATTTCTAATGAGCCAGAGGTTGTTGTTTTCGTTTATTAATGCTAACAAACATAATTGTTTCAACATTTTATTATTATTGTTAATAACATTATCTTTGAATAATGCTAGAAATGGCGTTTTTTTCTGAAATTTTCAACTTTTTGTTCACTTTTCACTTGAAGTGAGTTAATATTTAACTTAATATAGCAAAAATAGTTGTTTAAACAAATTATTATTGTCTACAGCTATCTTATTCTATATTAATACTAAATAGTTGCGGTTTTTCGCTTTATTTTTAAACTTTTGTCCATTTTTCAATTAGAGTGGAGTAATAATTAATTTAAGTTAACAAAAGTAATTGTTCAAACAATGTATTATTATTTTGCTTCATAGTAGAAAGTTGCGGATTTTTCAGCAATTTTCAACTATTTGTCTATTTCTCACTTGGACTTAATAATTATTCAAGTTGAGCAACAATAATTCTTTAAACAAATTATTATTATCAATATCTATCCTCATCTATATTAATGCCAGATAATTGCGTTTTTTTCTGAAATTTTTAACTTTTTGCCCACTTTTCACTTACACTTTTTGTACTTTGTTAGCGAGGTAATAATTAATGCGAATTAATAAAAATAGTTGTTTAAACAATTTATTATTGTTTATAACTATCTTCTCTTAGATAAGTTCTTGAAAGTTGTGTTTTTTCTGAAATGTTTAACTTTGCTTTGCCTTTTCAGTTATGAACAAATGATAAATAAACATTAGAGAAAAACATATTTGAAACAATCTCTTTCTTTTTCGTAAATATATTTTGCTGGAGGGGGGGGGGGGCTGATATCTAAATATAGCTTCATTGTTTAAATTAATTTTTTTTTAACATTGGGAAAAGAGCACAAATAATTCACTTAAAAAAGAAAAATACCATTTAAAAAATTATTCTTGTTGAGGTTCATTAATTATTTGATCATAACTAAAAAGTCAAAGCAAAACACAAGATTTCAGAAAAAAACGACTTTATAGCATTACTGTAAGAGAATATAGTTATGAACAATAGAAGGGTGGATATTCAAAGTCGTATAACCGCCAATTTTTCGAAATTTTTTTTATTTTTTTTTTCGAAACTCTAAGCTGATGCCGTCATTCAAGCGAAAAGAGCAAGTTAAAACTCGCAATAGTTTCATTGTGAGAATTTTTCGAACATTGCATTTTACATTGCATGATTAACGAAATGTGAGCGTTTTTCCGCTCTCCTGTAAGAAATTGGAAATGGCGGTTATACGACTTTGAATATCCACCCTTCAATAATGAATTGTTCAAATAAGCATGTTTGTTAACTTGCATTAATTATTGCCTCACTAAGTGAAAAGTGGAAAAAAAGTGTGATTTTAGAAAAAACCGCAACTATATTGCAATAATGAAGAAGAAGATAGTTAAAAACAATGATGATTTCTTTGAATGATTATTTCTGCTACATTGAATTCATCATTAACTCACCCTATGTCAAAAGTAGACAAATAATTGCAAATCTCAGAAAAAAACGAAACTTTCTAGCATTATTCAAATTAAATATTATTAATAATAATAAATTGTTTAAACAGATAATGTTGTTAACTTTAATTAATCATTCAACTCACTCCAAGTAAAAAGTGAACAAAAAGTTGAAAATTCCAGAAAAAACTGCAATTTTCTAGCATTATTCTAAGTGAATATTATTAACAATAATGATAAATTTTGCAAACAAATTACGTTTCTTAAAATTGATAAACTATTACCTTGGTCTAATTAAAAATGGGACAAACAGTGGAACATTTTCGAAAAAACCACAACTTTCTATCTCCATTTTAAGAGAAATTGCTAAAAACAGTAATGAATTGTTTAAACAATTCATTTAAACATTTAATAATCAGTATAAAGTAGCATTTTATGTATTAGAAATAATCTGCATGTAAAAAAACGCAAAAAATCATAATTAGCGCCAAAAACTCGCAAAACTCATCTTTTCCCTTATGGAGTTTTCACGGTACTTTATAAAACAGACTTATGGGGGTTATATTTGAAAAGTAATATTGTATTCTTATTCTATGTTTGGTTGTTCATATATTATCTAGTCCGCTCCCTATAAATAACGCATCTGTTAATTAAGTTTATTTATAAAAAATAAGCACTTGTCCTGTCAAAGATTGCGCAGCTATGTTAACAATGAGTTTCAGCTAAAGAATTTTTTGCAAATTCCACAAGAAATACGGTATTCTTATTTGGAAAATGCCTAAGACGAAAAAAATTCCCTCATAATATTGTTCATAACAATTACAATAATTGATAGTTAACCAAGTGTATCAAAAAATTTCAAAAATTAGTTGTTTAGAGTTGATTACTCGTTAAAAGAACAACGTTGAAATGTTGAAAATAGCCAAAAAATGCATTTTTTTATTAATTTTGTTCAAACAATCATCAATTGTTATTAATTAATAGCAAGACATGGTTGATAAATAATTGGCTGTTAAGTCCTGGGTGAAAAGTGGAATTTTTTAGTTTATAAATATATGAGATAATACTTTGTTAAAAAAATTGTTCTTGAAAATAGAAAATGTCGATTGTCATTGAAATATCCCTAAATGTTTATAAATTACTTAATAACATTTGATTACATTGTGAGAACCAAGCTAGAGCGCCGAAAAATAGCCCAACAGTGCATTTGTGATTAGTTTATTTAAATAGGCATCAATTGTTATTAACTGACTAAATAAATGATAACTAGGTGTCATTGCCGGGTAATTTTTGGTCAATTTCGTAAGAAAAACTTTATTTATTACATCATAAATAATGGCTTATAAAATTTGTTTACAAAATATAAAAAAATTCAATAACTTTCATATGTTCAATATAAAAACTCTTTTTGTCTATAAATTGTTGAGATTTATTGCGAATCATATGACGAATCGCAGCCATACCCCGTGAAACAATTTTCGTTTAATTATTCCTATTTTAGTTTTTCAATTCCACGCAATAGGAACCCAATTATTTCTAGGGCCCCATGGTATTGATAATTCAGTTGCAAAATATTATGAATTAGAAATGAAATTAATTTTTTTGATAATGATCACTAATTTTTTACAAATATAATATAATTTTCCAATCTAACTTTTTAGGCATCATTTCAGCATTGATGTACTTCAGGAGTATACATTTGTTTCTTCAAAATTAAAAATTTCATTTTTGTGAACGTTCTTTGACTCTTCTGAAAAATCGTTGATATTGGCGCTTGAGCTATTATGGAGATAAGCCCATCAATTTTGTTTATTCTCGAACGTCCAGACGCGAACGCTACAAAATATCAGCGAAACCAAAAACGAATCAAGAGTTCGGTTGGAGTTGAACCGAATCGAAATATGAGTGCGGGCAAAAATGGGTTAGACCACGCGCTACGGGCAAAAACGAGTTAAATCTTTAACTCGTTTTTGCTCGTAGCGCTTGGCGTAATTCGTTCTTGCGCTGAGAAATAAGCAACCCGCTTTTGCTCCGACTCTTTTTTTTGTCCGCTTTTGCTATCAGCCCCTCATATGTTCCTCCATCCTAGTATTAAGAAGACAGCCAGTCTGCCCCAAGTAAGTCATCTTACAGATCTCGCAATTGATCTTGTAAATAACACCACCTTTTTCAAACTTATCTAAAGGATCTTGACAAAAAGTTATTATTGAAAGCATTTTAAATGGTATACGAAAAAATTTTGTTTTGAAAAGGATGAGCCAAAAAGAAATTTAAAATTCTACCTGAATATGTACTTTTCCTATACCAATTGGTAACAATATTACCATTCTGACCTTTAAATAATTCTATGTCCAAAAAACTGATTTTATTATTTTTCTCTATTTCATGGATAAATTGACGTTTTGGATGAATACCGTTAAAAGCATCGATAACTGCCTGCAACTTTGCTACAGGAATACATAATAAGGTGTCATCAGCATACCGAAAGCAAAAGGGCAAATTGGACTGAAGTTCGAGACGTCCACGGTGACGGTTACATACTCATTTTTTCGAATTCTTAATTTTCAATTTTTCATATTTTTTTTGCATAGGAATGTTAAATGATGTTTATAAAAAACATCTGCACTTTCGCTTTTTTGAATTTTGCGAAAGAAAAAAAAAAGACAGCAAAAAAACAAATTTTTACAAAATCCTACATTTTCACCTGCAATTCGAAATTTGTGACAATTTTCAAGTAGATATTATTAAAGCTATCAACTTCAAGAAATAGAATCAAAAAAAAAA
>CAKNXH010059479.1:0-39531 GCA_932178445.1 Andricus quercusramuli
ATATATATATTATATATATTCCATTTCTGGGTGAATATTCATATTTTTGGGTTAAAAGATCATGTATTCTCAAGAAAATTTGTGTTGCTGGTTTGCAAATTTTACAATTTTGTAGAAAAATTCATCCTCTTTGGTTTGAAATTCAACTATTTGGTTGTAAATAACCTTTTTTGTTGAAAATTCATATGATCGCATTGGTTTGAAAATTCACCTATTTTACTTGAAAATTCAATTAATTTGCTGAAAATAAATTTTCTTTGTTGAAAATTAATTTTCAGTTTGAAAGAAAAAAAAAATTCTGTTAAAGTAAAGACGGATTTTCAACGAAATAGCTTAAATTAATTTTTAATCAGAAACAGCTCAACAAAAAACTACTTTTTGACATGATTTGAATTTTCAACTTAAGAACATTTTTCAGTCAAGGGTGAGAAAAAATTTCAAAGAAGCTGTTGGATTTTCAAGCAAGAAGATGAATATTTGAATTTTGAACTGAAAATGATCAATTTTCAAACAAAAATAAAATAGTTCAATTTCATTTAAAAAAATTAAATAAACTAAATAAAAATGTTTAAGCTCAAAATTCAAATGTTCATCTTCTGGCTTGAAAATTCAACAGCTTGTTTGCAATTTTTTCTCTCATGTCAAAAAGTATCCAATTCAACTGTTCGATTGAAAATCTATATCTTTGTTTGGAAATTCAACTTCCTGGCAGAAAATTAAATTATTTTCAAAAAATCTTAACTATTTATTTGGGAATTTGACTATTTTGTTAGATATTTTATTTATTGATTGAAAATTAATTTTAATTTTTGTTTGATAATTTGAAAATTTACCTATTTGGTAGAAAACGCATGAACGCTTGATAAAAAGGTGGATGGGTTCGGAAGGTAGAATGGAGAAATTGAAAGCTCAAATTGTGGGTTCGGAGCTGGGCAGAGTGGGAATAAGGAGAAGGAAAGGCTGAGAAAAATAGAGCAAAGAATAGAAAAAAAGAGAAAGAAGAAAGAAAAAGAAACATAATGATAAAGGGTCTAAGATTAGAGGGGAAGGAGCTGAGGGAAGGAGTGGAAGAAGTTCTAAAAAGGATTGATGCTAAGGTAGAGTTAGAGGAAGTGCGAAGTGTAGGAAGGGAAGAGCGAAGAGGGGACAGCATGGTACTAGTGAAACTGAAGAAATGGGAACATAAGAGGGAAGTGATGACAAATAAGAGGCTGTTATATGGAAGCTCGGAGAGAAGAGAGGATGATTTGACTTGGGCAGAAAGGAAAATGCAGTATAGGTTAAGGGAAATAGCGGAAGAGGAAAGAAAAAAAGGAAGAAGAACATGGGATAAGTATGGGAGAATACAGATAGAAGGTGTATGGTGGAATTGGGATGAGGACAGGGAAGAGTTAGTAAAGAATGTATCGGGAAACTAGGAGAGAAAGGAACAGGAGGCAAAGAAATAAGAAATAGTGAGAAACCAAAAGAGACGAGAAACGAAAGGAGGGAAGATTGGAGAATATGCTACTAGAATATAGCAGACTTAGAAAAAAAGGATAGGGAGTTTATGAGAAATTTGACCCAATGGGATGTAGTAGTAATGATGGAGACGTGGCTAGATGAAAAGGGATGGGAAAGGGTAAGGGGAAGATTACCAAGAGGTTACAAATGGCAGGTTTCAAAATGCAAAGAGAAAGAATAAAAAGGGCAGAGCAATGGGAGGAATGGTGATGGGAGTAAGGAACCAATGCACAACAGAGAATGATAAAAAAGAGTTGAAAGAACATAAAGAAGGATTAATAGTAGAAGAGATAAATATGGGATGAGAGAGGTGGAAGATAGTGGGAGTTTATGTGAACGGTGATATGCAGGAGAAAACAGAGGAGATGAGAGAACTGATGGAAGAAAATAAGCAAGAGAGTAGCATAATAATAGGAGGTGATTTTAATGCGAGAACAGGAGATAGAGGAGGAAGGAAATGGGATGGAGAGCGAGGAAGAAAATCCAAAGACAAGACACTGAATGGGGAGGGAAAGGAGTTGTTAAAGAGCCTAGGGGAGATGGGATGGTTTATCCTAAACGGAAGTATAGAGGGGGATGAGGAAGGGGAATATGCACGTTCAGAAGGAAAGAGGGGAACGGTAATTGATTATGTGGTAGTGGACGACGAAGTAAGAGAGAAGGTTAAGAAACTAGAGGTGGGGAACTATGTAGATTCGGATCACTTTCCCATAATAGTCACGGTAGAGGGAGATATGAGTGATAAAAAAAAGGCTAAAAAGGAAGCAAAAGTGAAAAGAGCAGGAAGAGGGGATTGGTCAATGGAAGGTAAAGAACAGTTTAAAGAAAATGTCAGGAATTTCAAAATGGGGGAAGAAAATGTAAACGAGGAAATGGAAATAAGGGTAGGAGAA
The DNA here is from genome assembly GCA_932178445.1 of Andricus quercusramuli. Classification (NCBI taxonomy): domain Eukaryota; kingdom Metazoa; phylum Arthropoda; class Insecta; order Hymenoptera; family Cynipidae; genus Andricus; species Andricus quercusramuli. The sequence continues at coordinate 2,397 of CAKNXH010059479.1, forward strand.
ATAAAAGGAGCATTAGAGTGTAGAAGCAAAAAAGAAGTTAGTGAAGGAGGGGATAGAAGTGGATGGGATGAGGATTGTAAACAGAAGAAGAAGGAAGTGAGAAGGGTATTAAGAAAATGGAGAAAAGGAACAAGTAGTGGACAAGAATATAGGAGAAAAAAGCAGGAGTATACTGAGTTGTGTGATTAAAAAAAAACAAGAGGAAAATAAAAGGTTTGGAGAAGAAGAGGAGAAGGCTAGGACGGAAGAAGAGGTTTGGAAGGTGGTAAATAAAGAGAGAAGAAGGAAAAGAGTAAACCAGGATATTGAGATGATAGAAGGGAAAAAATATTTTATGGAATTACTAGGAGGGGTAGAGAAGAAAGTTAGGAAAGGAGGAAGAGATGGTAGGGAAACAGATGAGGAGGAAAACATTACAAGAGAGGAAATAATCAAGGTATCAGGGATGATGAAAGATGGACAGGCACCTGGTATAGATGAAATTCCAAATTAAGTATGGAAATATGGGGGGACAGAATTAAAGGAATGGGCATGGATAATGTGCAATAGAGTATGGAGAGGAGATGGGTGGCCAGAGTTATGGAAAGAAGGAGTAGTGATACCAATAGTGAAGAAAGGCAGAGGGGAGGAGGTTAAAGATTATAGAGAAGTGACACTAATGCCAACACTGTATAAAGTATATGTGACTGTTTTATCGGAAAGGTTAAAAAAAGAAGTTGTGGAGATAAAGATAGAGCCACCGAATTAGACAGGGTTTAGAAAAGAGATGAGGGTAATGGACAATATATATGTTCTGAACTACTTAGTAAATAAGAGGATCAAAAGGGAGAAAGGGGCAACGATAGCAGTGTTCGTGGACTTGAAGGTGGCGTTTGACTCATTGGCCCGAGGCGAGATAGAAAAAGTTATGGTGAAAAAGGGGATAAGAGAGGAATTAATAAAGAGGGCATCGGAAATTTTTAGGGAGACGAAAAGCAAGGTAAAGGTAGGAAAGCAAGTGGGAGATAGTTTCTGGTTGGTCAGAAGGGTAAGGCAAGGATGTCCTCTGAGCCCACTTTTATTTAATATATTAATATCACACTTAGGAGAAGAAATTAAGAGAAAAGGGTGGGGACGAGTTAGGATAGGGAACGAAAAGATATATACACTGGCGTACGCAGACGATATAGTGTTGATGGCAGAGGATGAAGAAGGGATGGCGAGCTTAATCATTGGATTAGAGAAATACTTAGATGGAAAAAAGTTGAATTCAAATGTAGAAAAGACAAAGATATTGAGGTTTTAAAAAGAAGGGGGAAGGAAGGAAGAATGGACGGGGAGATGGGAGGGGAAAAAATTACAAGAAGTAAAAGAGTTTAAGTATTTGAGATATACCTTGCAAGCAAATGGAGATCATAGAGCTCATATAAGAGAAAGGGGTAATGAAACAGATGTGGGGAATAGGAAAAAGAAGATTAAAAAAAAATTGGAGAAGGAGAATGTGGTTATTTGATACGCTGGTATGGCCGGTATTAGGTTATGGAGCAGAGATAGCGGGATGGAAAGAAAGGAAAGATATTGGAAGTTTACAAGAAAGGTATATAAGGTGATGATTGAGGAATCAAAATATAATATATAGTATAAGATGATAAAAAAAGAAGGAGTACCAGAGTATTTAGAAAAGGGTTGGGGAGAGAAAAGATGGACAAGAATAGCAAGTTTCAGATTGGGAAACGAGGTAAGGGCAAGTATGTATTGGGAAAAGAAAGATAACAGGAAGTGCAGAATATGTGAATGGGAAGAGGAAACATGGGAACATGTATGGGAAGGATATAGGAGAGGAATGGAAGATAAAGGAAGCTGGCAAGAGAATGTGGTAAGGATTCTAGGGGAGAATGGTTTGGGGGAACAGTGGATGAAGGAGTTAGAGGATGCTAGGGAAGCAATTGAAAAAGAGTGAAAGAATGGATGCAAAAAATGGCAAAATGGAGGTACAAGAGAAGTAAAAGAAAAAGGAAATGGAAGTCGCTCAAATTAGAAGCGTCAAGAATTGTAAGTATTGAGTATGTAATAGCATAAGTAAATTAAGATGCTTTTGCGCTATCGCTCTCTCTCTCTCTCTCGCTTGCACTCCCGCTTTCGATCACTCGCTCACTCGTTCGCTAACACGTCCAAAATTGCGCTATCGTCAAAAATAGATTTAAGGCGTTCGATATAAGATTTTATGTAAATAAATGTAAATAATTGTAAATAGTAAGGATAAGTTTCCATGAAACATGTAGAAGGAAGTGTTGTAAGAAAGGGAAGTCATGTAAACCCTTAGGGGACACATTATGAATAAAGAAGACTACATATTTAACGATTCCATTTTTGATTGAAACTTTTTCTTCTTCAGTTGAAGATACAACCATTTCGTTGAAAATGCCCGTATTTTGTTGAAAATTCGTCGTTTAGTACAAAATTGATCTGCATTATTGAAAATTCACCCCTGTAAGTTAAATTGAGTTTTGATGTTATTTTTTCGACCAGCGGTAGTGTAATATTTTTTTTTCTTAATGGAATGTAGGTTTTTGATCTACTAGTCTAAAGCAAAATTGTTACAGTCTTTGGTTTTACACACAAATTTCTCTAAAAAATTTCACTTTTTTTCTGAAAGTTTAATTATTTTCTTGAAATTTAATCATTTTGCTGAAGTCATATTTTTTGGGACAAAGATTCAACTGTTTTGTTGCAAAATAGTCCTTTTCAATTTGAAATTCACTTATTGTGGTGAACAGGTAATTTTTATTGCTTAAAAAACCATTTCAGTTGGCGGAAAATAAACTTTTTGTCGAAAATTTCACTTTCTAGGTGAAAAATTGAACTGTATTTAAAAAAATTTATCTTATTTGCTTAAAAATTATACTATTTGATTTGAATTTTATGTGTGAAACTGCGTACTTTCCGCATTTGTAACACAATATACTATCAAAATTAGCATTTCCGCACATAAAAATTATTATTTCATGAAACCATTAGAATTTTTCAATTCAAAAATTTTTTATCGGATTTTTAAAGTGAAAAACAATAAAATAATTTCAGAATTTTCCAACCAATTTGAAACATTAAGAAAAAATTTCATAACCAAAAAAAGAGCAGAAGATATTGTCTAATCGAAAAAAGTTTCTTCAGGTGAAGAGTTAGTACGGGCAACTTTTTTGGCATATTAAGATTGACTCATAGTTGCTAATATAGGAAGTTAAAACTGTTGTATCAGACTAGCGTACTAAATAAGAAATAACAATTGTGCAGAAGCCAAACAGTATTTTGCTGGGAATGGTATTATCGCAAGCCCTCAATTTTTTACGGGAGAAAAAGTTTTACGGTCGTCGATTAAACTCTAAAAAAAATCTCGTCTTTGAAATTTGACAGAGGAAAGGAGGATTCTTCGATAATTGGAACTCACAGTACGTAAGCAAGTAGCTATAAAATGCTGGGGCAACGTTCCAATTAATGGTTTACTATCAGCTAGATAAAATCGTTTCACACCCAATTCTATTTTACTACCTTAGCAAATCGACTAACAATATTGCTGAATGCACATTTCCTCTGAACTTTTACACTTAGAAGGATTAGATATGAAGGAAAAGTTAAAGTGGAAATAAATTTTTTATTTTGATGAAAGGAGACTCACTAATGGAAAAAAAATTCAAAACCATCCGAAATTATCCACACGGCTAGCGCGAACGGTGACAAAAATCATTGCTGACATTGAAACCTGATTAATTGCAAAAAAAAAAATAGTAAGAAAGTGTTTTTCAATACCTTTGCAAAGCTGATCAAATTTCGCATTGTATATCGCAAATGTATATCAAATTGTCGTCAAAGTCTCATCTTCAATTGAAGCTGATAAAACTAGAAAAATCTTTAGGGGTACTCGCGGTATGACTAAAAATGGTGAAGTGTGTCTCCGTCCAGTCTCAGCCGCTTGAAAGTGTTCGCACCAGAAAATCCGTTGCAGTGCACTGGAACATTTCACGGACGTGCTGTCCTCAACGAACTCATAACGCTGAACAATCGCGTGCAACCTGTCGTGCTGCTTCAAGGACCTCCGCAGTTGTCTGCGGGGAAGGGGAGGTGTTACCCCTATTTGGCGCGTCCCCAGGTGGCGGACAGGGGAACGCTGGCTGGAAACAGAGGGTAGGGCTGAAATAAAATAGGCCCCGCGGACCAAACACACTGGGTGAAGGATACACCGAGAAAAAAACACGATTGTTTCCTGCTGTCGCCCACTGGGAGTGCTCCGAACCACGTCTGCCTAGCCCGCTGACGTGGTGAGGGGCTGATGTGTGCTTGCACTGCTCAGGTGTCAGCCGCAGTAGGGATCAGAAGCCAGCCCCTTCGGGCGTTGATCAGGGAGTACGGGGTGGCTGCAGAGGTCGGAATCTACAGTGCCCTGGGCGAGTTCTAGTCCGTCCGTGTTTTCCGGAAGTGGTTAAATGAAGGCTGGGCCCCAGGGAACTGGGGTAAAACTTAGGTCTGAGGGTACACCCATTCTCAGCACGATGCGCTGGTGAGAATTTATGAAAAACCTCATCACAAACAAAGCACATTTAAGGAAAGATGACACGAGCGTAGAAAAACATGCGGCAACTCTCAAAACTGACACTGAGAGATCCGAACTTGCGATTCCAGCTGACAACAAGACCACAAAGAGCACGACTGCCCTACTGAAAAGCATTCAGGCTGAAGGGACGTCCATTGAGGAGATAATCAGCGAGATCTCTGAATTAATTTCGCGAATGATGAAAGCTGCCGTCAAACAGCAGAACATCAGTACGAAGGTTAAAACTGGCATTAAGAATATGGTTGAACTGATTGAAAAGGTAAAGTGTAAGCGGGAGAATCAAAATAAGGAAATTGATGGTCTCGTTGGACTGCTGATGAGGGGCGCAAAGAACCCATGCAAGGGTATGAGCACACTGGTTCACACTCGGAAGAAAAAGATAGCCGCAACAAGCCCAGCAGAAAACTAATCAGCTACGCCGATAGAAAAGAAAAAGAAGAAGGATGCAGCTCTTCAGAATTGGAATTTAGTCACGAGCAAGAAGGCCACAAAAACCGATAACCAATTAAGAGGAGATCAGACCCCTCAAATGATGACAAATAAAAAAAACGAAGACAGACGACAAGGGCCCCAAACAGAAGCGCCAAAGGAAACCGACCAGGACGCCACGCCTCAAAGCAGTGCTAATCAAGCCAGCGGAAGGGAAATCTTATGCAGAGGTTCTGGGAGGCATTAGGTCGATGCTAAAGCCGGAAGAGACAGAAACATGCATCAGGTCAATCCACCGGACCAGAAATGGAGAGGTCCTATTGGAGCTGGGAAAGGAGACAGAAGACGTTAAACCCTTCGGAGAAGCCTTACTGAAGCATCTTGGTGATATGGAAACCATGAGTAATCTGGTTCGCACTGTCAAACTGGAGATTTTAGTCCGCGACAGTGTTACCACGAGAGAGGAAGTAAAGGAGGCATTTCACAGAGACCTCGGCGGAAAAGCAGAAGGCGAAAAGGTTTCCATCATGAAGGCCAACAGGCGAGAACAAGTGATCGTCATCGTGGTGATCAACGAACAAGCAGCTAACGAGCTCCTGAAAACCGCAAAAATAAAAGTGGGTTGGACAAGCAGCAGGGTAAGGCGAAGCACACGGATTGATCGGTGCTTCAAGATTCTAGACCTTGGATACTAAGCCAGATTCTGCAAGGGACCAGATCGCAGCAGCCTATGTTACAGATGTGTCTCGAGTGGGCACAGAGCGAACGGCTGTGCCTCCGAACCGCACTGTGTGCTCTGCAACAGTACGCAGCCAAAACCGGCGGCGAATCTCAATCACATACCGGGGACAGGAGGGTATGACGAGAGTCACTCAAGTGAATATGCACAGAAGCAAATCAGCGAACGACATTCTAGAACAATTAGTTTTGGACTGGGAAGACGATTTGCTAATCATCAGCGAGCAGTAAACGGATAGGGGGACACCACAACATGGTTTTGGGACGAACTTGGAACAGCAGTCATCTGGGGGTGGAACCAAGGGGTAGTGCCGATTTAAAGCCATGGCTCTGGAGAAGGAAACGTCTGGATCAAGACCAAAGGTGTCACGTACGTGAGCTGCAACCTCATGCCTAACGAGAGCATCCAGGGAGTCCAGGGAAAATTGGATCATCTAGAAGAAATCATCCAAGACTTAGAGGGAGGATTGATAGAGGCAGGAGACTGTAACGGTAAAGCTTTAGAATGGGGAATGCCGAAATAAGACTCGCGGGGAAAATTAATACTGGAGATGGCTGCAAGACGGGGCCTGCTGGCCATGAATACCGGCAAAACGCCAATATTTAGACGAGCAGGAAACCTAGGTACTATCCCGGACATCACCCTAGCTTCGGAGGAAATAGCTCCTCTTATGGAGAATTGAGAGGTCCTAGAGGACTTCACGGGAAGCGACCACCAGTATATACTTTTCAACATCAAAGGAAAGCTGGGAGCCAAGATGCAGCATCGCAATACCAGAAGGTGGAATACTGCCGAATTGGACGAGGAAAAGCTATTCCTGACGATTGTCAGAGGACATAAAAGCCTGAAGGAGAAAACGGACATATAAGCGGAAGAATTAGTGGAAGCTACCATGCATATATTCAACCAAGCCTGTGGTGTCTCGATGCCTCGGAAGAAGGGGCACAATAACAGAACATCGGCCCATTCGTGGAATGATGAAATAGCTGATGTGGAAGAGAATGCATCAAACGCAGGCGAGCGGCGACTAGGAAGAAAGGAAGAGGCGCTAAGGAGTACAAGTTGGCCAAGAAAGAACTTGGCAAGGCTATCAAGAAAAGCAAACGCCAGAGCGGGGGGAACTTGCGTCAGGAAGTGGACAATGAACCTTGGGGCTTGAGGTACAAAATTGTACGAGAGAGAAGGAAAGCTGCAGAACCCCTTTAACGGAGATCCCACTCTTCATCAAGGAGGAACTGATAGAAGCTGCGTCCTCCCTGCAGAACATAATAGCGCCAGGACCCAACGGGATCCCAGCGGAAGTCCTGAAAGTTGTAGCACGCATCTGCCCACAGATGCTGCTCAACATGATGAACTGCTGTCTGCGAGCTAGAGTATTGCACAAACAGTGGACAGTCCAAAGACTAATCCTGATCAGCAAAGGGAAAGGAGATCCGAATTCCCCCTCGGAATTTTTCGTCGGATGACCCCGAATAGATGTATATTCGATCTTTTGAAGAGAATATAATATGTGAGAAGTTTAAAAAAAATCGCCGTATCTTAGGAACTTTTCGAAAAAAAACTGAAATGACCCGAAAGTGATCTTTGAAATTTCACCTTCAATTTAAGGTAATGATACTTCAAAACTATTCATGAGTTCTCAGGATATAATTAAACATTTTCAACCGTGTCTGCGTAGGGTTTCAGTTAGCGATCACCGTTGTCGGCCAGCCTCGCAGCTTGAAGGGATTTATCAGAGTTAGAAAACTGGATTCCATTTTCCAGCCGCACGGTTGAATAGTTTTGTCTGACGTTTTGCATACGTCCTCTAAATATTGTTCTGTTTTGCTGACCAGAGCCGGTTTTTTGAAACAATGTTCATATTCCATGTTACAAACAAAAAGAAAAGAACAATAGTATCAGATAACGGTGACGCTCAGTGTTAGCTGTGTGCTTTTTCGCGGCATGACCAACGACCTTCGTCAAACTAACGAGGCAGACATCCCGGAGCGCCTCGAATTACCCGTAGCGAATGGCCCTTTCATTGTAATGAGATGCAGGCCGGTTAAAAAAAACTGAAAGAATATCTTTTTCACTTTCTGCAAATTATCTTAAAAACCCAAATCTCCTAATTAAAGTCGAATCAAGCCATGCTTACATAATTTCAGTTTTTTAAGCGGCCTGTATCTCATAACAACGAAAGGGTCATTCGTTACGGGTAATTCGACTCGCTCGGGGGTGTCTGCCTGGTGGTTTTGACGAGGGTCAATGCCGATTTCGCGAAAATGCACACACAGCTAACACTGAGCGTCACTGCTACCCGATGCTATTGTTTTTTTGTTTTCGTAGATAACATAAAATATAAACATTTTTCAGAAAAACGAGTTCTGGTCAGCAAAACAGATTTTTCGAATTTTATCGGCATGAATTAAAGATAAGACTCTAAAGAGGTACACATATTATTCCCAAGGGCAGTGTATGCGCTATAGTCCAAGATGTAGCATAACAGAATAATTTGTATATAATTATTCTGTTGTACCATGGTTTGACCAAAGAAGATGTTCAATTATCAGACATCGAATTCGAATTTCAGATATCCAATTTCCTCTCTACAAGGATAATCTAGCCGTAATTCAATATTCAAAGTCTGGTTAGATATACATGCTGTTAAAATATTCCTCCGAAGAGATGCAATCAAGGAATTACGGAGACAGTAACAGATTACGGAGTGCGAATGCATAAACCATCGGATAGGAACAGAAAGAGAGGCGAACGGAAGTAGAAACCAAGTCGAGAAAGTGAGGGTGGGAAAATGGAAAAAGACGATAAACTACAGATGGTATGCTCTACTTGAAAGGAAAAAGTTTCACAACTTTCCTTGACTGTCAACAGTAACATACCATTCAGGACTAATAAATATTTTATTCGTCACATTCCTCTTCTCTTTCCCACCTTCTTTGTTGCTGGAAACGCATAAGTAGTGATAAGAATTTGCATATTCAATCAACCATCTAACCCGCTGCCTCAGGCTAACAACTACAGGTATACTCTTTATAACTTTCTTCTAGACTAGACGCCTTCGATTGAAAATCCCTTCTCAACTTACTTTGCTCTCTTACCTTCTTATCTTCGCCTCGCGAACCCGGGAGTAAAAAGTAAATAGAAATGTAAAGCTCTTTTTTTCAGACAAAAGTTATAAATCGAAGATGAAGAAATTATAGTAATTTTATAACAATTTGACTGTGTCAAGTCTTTGTGAAGGTTGAAAAACTAGAATAGTAAACTAATAAGAAGGAAAGCTTTCACTTAAATTGCCAAACAAAGAACAGTTGGTCTATTATTGAAATGTTATCCGCTTGAATAGTTTTTTGTCAGATATGGCTAGATATCACATATTTTTAAGAACAGACCTACTGAAACAAATCTTTTTACGCATGAACTTATCAAATTCGTGAATTTGTGTTTAATGATGTTTGTGTGTTCTTTTGACGTTCCTTGAAGATTCAAGCAAGGAAGCCGATGTTCCCCAAAAACGAGAACCACAAGATGTTTTTTGATTAAACTATCTACAGTGACCTTCGCTATAGATAAATCCTAATTTTCATGCTTTATCAAATAATATTTTGGATTTAATTCCCAGATTTTTCCTTGACCATTTTTGCATTTTTCCTAACCATTGGCATTCAAACACAAGAATTTTAAACTTGTTGTATTTTTAAAACAGGATCTTTTGTAAACAAAAAAACAATATTTCGCTACCATAAAATATGACTTTTTCACAGAATACTTGAATTTTCAACAAAAATAATGAAATTTTCAAGATAATAATTGCATTTTCAACCTGAAATGATGAATCCTCAACAAAAATGTGCAATAGTTGATATTTAAACCAAAAGAGATGAAATTTCATTTTAAAAAATGAATTTTAAATCCAAAAAGAAGAATTTTCAACAAATAAAAAATTTTGAAACATGGAAGAAAGAAATTATCGGCTAATTGTTGAACCTTCGAGCCAAAAAACAAATTTTCTGTACCTATAGATGATTATCAGATAGATGAATTCTCGACTAAAAATATAAATCTTCGACAAAAAATGATTTGTCCAAAAAGTGGTTCATTCAAAATTTTCAAAGAAGATTAATCTTGAATCAAACAGTTACATTTTTATCCAAGAAATATGAAATTTCGACTAAAATGGATGCATTTTTTAATTAAAAAGACAAATTTCCAAATAATTATTTGAATTTTCATCCCAAAGAGATTTCAGTGATGAATTTCGTAAATTTATTTTGAAATTATTAAAAATTTATTTTGAATATTCTAAATGGATATTGAAGTGTTTAATTTCATCATTATGTAAATGACGTTCTAAAGGGTCTGCCATGAAATTAGCATGGATTTTGGCACTGTGACTAAAAACTAGTAAATTTCTAACATTCTTAGTATAATAATAATTTCAAAAGAAGTTTTGAGTTACTTAATTTTTAACGGTTCCATTAGCCTTGACTTTATTATTCTTGAAGCTTTTAATTAGAAATTATATAATTTTGAACGTTTCAAGAATAATTAAACTTTGAAGATTTACAGTATTTAAAAATTTTCAATTTTTATCAGTGGAAATAACAGTAAATGTTTTTTTTTGCACAGAAATCTCATTTTTTTAGAATAAAATCTATTCAAATCCTTTGAATGTCATTTGATACTACATGATATACCTCTTAATTTTTATCATCTCGAGAATTTCTGTAATTTCAATTTGAAATGATGATTTTGAATGCCCAATTCTGGAAAAGTTTAATTTCTAAAACCTTGAAAAAAGTTGTTCAGTTTCAAAAATATAAATTCGCAAATATTCGTTTCAAAGTTTTTTAAATTTTAAATGCTATATCAGGAACGTTACTCATATTTTATTGTTATGCTAGATTTTTCAAGCGAATAGAACTAATTTCAAATGTACAATTGTTAATGCTTTCTTAGAATTATTACTTTCTTACGGGCATTAATGTTAAACTTGATCAGTTTTAAAGGTTGCACATTTTTAAATTTCACTATAGGAGAACAAGCATTCAGTGGAAAAATATAAAAAACCTTTTGATTCTTGCAAATTCAATTAAAATTGATTGAAAATTGCTTTAAGAAATGTGATGAAATACATTATTGGATGTTTTCAAAATCCTTTCAATTTACTGAAATCCACGGAAATTTTAAATCCCTTGAAATATTTGTAAATCTTGGAAATACTCTGAAATCCCTGGGAGTCTTTTTCAATATTCTTAACTCTCATAAATCTTATAACATCCTTTAAAATCTTTCGAAATTTAAGGAAAGTCTTTGAAAACGCAGTTTAACCAAAGTATTTGAAATTATCTTCCTTTTTTTGAAATCCTACAAATTACCCTGATTTTTGTGAAATTCTTCGCAGTTTATAGAAATATTATAAAATGCTTAGATTTTTTTGTTTCTATTGAAATCCTCCAGAATCCCTTAATTGACTTTTAGGCAATCCCTTGGACTACCATAAAATCTTTAAAATCTTTTAATTTTCTTTAAAATGTTTAGAAGCTTCAAAAATTTCTTAAAATAATTAAAATCGTTGGAAATTCTAGGAATTCCTTAGAAATCTTCCAGAATCCTTTTAGATCACTGGAAAGAAACTCGGCTTTTTCAGAAGAGAAAAAATAGCTTTAAGTTCTTAAAAGCCTGATAAATTTTTTTGATGAATCAATTGATTAACAAGGATTTAATTTCAATTTTAAATGCTCGAAATTTCGAAGAGCTTCAAAGTTTTAAATGCTTTCATTTTGTAGTTGAGTATTCAATATCTAAATTGAAAATTTCTCCAGGTATGAAAGTTTGAAATTCTTATTTTCTATGACTTAGATTTATGTTTCAGTATTTGGCTGCTAATAAGAAAGTTAATGATTAAAAGATTTGTCGCAATAGGATAATGTTTGCTGCGGAAAGATTTTCTTTTGAAACAAATGAAATTCCTTTCAAACATAAATTCAAGAGGAAATTCCATTCGTGTCAAAAAGCATCCTTCTGACACAAGAGGAAATTTCTCTGAGTGAAAATAAATTCGAAACTCTTTTCCTTTTAGGATATGTTTCCCACGTTTATTGTGAATTGATTTTTGATCTCAGTAGTGTAATAAAAAAATCTTTCGTTGTTTAATGTAGGAAATGTTCATTTCCTGCCAGGATATTGTTCCTAAGTTAATTGTAAATTTATTTCACATATTGATATTACAATCAGAAAATTTACCGTGATTTTGCTTTTATGGATATGCAGAATTGTTTCATTGAATGTTTAGGGGATGCTAAAACAGCCCTTGGAATTAATTTAAATGATTTTATCTGCCAGAATATGTTCTCCGCGTTTATTGTGAATTAATTTCCGACACTAAAAGTTTAGTCAAAAAATCTTCATTGATAATGTATATTATTAAATTTCGATTTCCTTGCTGAAATATTTAAGGGATATCAAGGCAACAAGCAAAATAAATGTAAACACTATCCCTACCAGAAGACGCTTACCTCACTCAGTTTATACATATTTTAACCCTTATAATTTAAACAAAGAATCTCCCGTGATTTTGGTTTTTTGAAAATGCCGATTTTTTGTTTCAATGTTTAGGGGATGTTAAAACAATCACTTAAATTCTTTTGACCACTGTCCCTGCTGGTTTATGTTTTCGACGTTTGCTGTGAATTGATCTTCGACACTCATAGTATAATCAATCAATCTTCCTTGATTTTTGATATTATTGAATTTCGAGTTCCTTGATTGAATCCGTAAGGGATGTTATGACATCACTTGAAATAAATTTAAACACTTTTTGTACTAGTAGGCGCTTCCGCTACTTAGTTTATAAAGATTATCAATCCTCTAGTTTAGTAAGAAAATCTCCTCTGGTTTTTTCAAAAATTTCAATTTCTTGATTGACTATTTAGGGGATGTGAACACAGTCCTTTAAATAATGTTGAACACTGTCCCTGCATCCAGACACCCGAGTCGAAATATAGGCCCTACTTTGATGCTCTAAGTGGAAGTATTGCTTCTACTTTGAAGCTGCTTATTCTACTAGCTCCTACTTAGCCGCTCTTGAAGATATTTTCATTCTATTTTGCTTCTACATAAATCTTAGCCCCTACATTGCAGCGCTTGTCTCTACGTTCTTGAGTTTCATTAACGTCTCCTTTGAAGCTCTATAATCTTCACAGAATTTTCAAGTTCTCTTTTAACGCTCTGTAACTTTTTGTATATTTTTGAATCCTCCTTAGACACTTCTCAATCTCTAAATTTCAAAAATAATTTTTTTACCTCCTCGATAAACACTTGTCAATCTCTGCATAACATTTTATCATAATTTTTGTTAACAAAAATTAAATACAAAGTTTGATATGATATCAAGACATCGATTCCAGAGGAAAATTGGCTCAACACTAATGTTTTATCTTTTCTTTTTCATAATATTTATCTTTGTTGTGAATTGTAATTTTAAAATTTGTTAAGTTGAATGGAGGGTCTTGAATGAAAGTTCTAACCTCAAAAGTCGATCTCTTCACATTTCTTAAAAAATATCGTAATCATAAGCAATTCCATGTGAAATCATCTCAAGGATTTCAGCTATTGTTAGTAATTCAGATGAAAATTCTAGTATACGTTCTTCGAAGTGTTGAAAGAAAAATGCTAGAATAATTTTTTTCTTAATCCAAAAACTTGAGGGATATTCAAAATTGAATATTTTGGTCCTCTTTTCTAAAATTTTCAAAACTTTCGTGATTTTAGTGATATCGAGGTCATTTTTTTTAATTATTCGTAATAGGACGCAGTTAAAAGAATATATATATTTCTAAAACTGCGTCCTATTACGAATAATTTAAAAAATATACCTCAATATAATTAAAATCACCAAAGTTATGAAAGTTAAAGAAGAAAAGACCAAAAATTTTAATTTTGTATATTTCCTAAGCTTTTGGATTTTTTCAACAATTATTTCGGGTTTTTTCCTTGCAACATCTAAGAGGAAGGATACTAGAATTTTCATCAAAACTATTAACAATGGCTGAAATTCTTCAGATGATTTGACATGGAATTGCTCGTATATATTTTTTACTCTGTAGAGTAACTTCTTTTATGAAATAGATAGGATAGCGACTACCACGTACCTATAACTGTATAATGTTATCTTTGATATTATCTTCATATATATTTTCTTTTGCTACAGTCGGCACCAGGTGCCGTTTGTCTGATTGGGCGGTTTTCAACGACAATGGTCCCGAAAGTAGACACACGGTTAGAAATAAGGAAATGAACATTTCTCCGATATAATTAGACCTGGAATCTAACAGCTTTGACGTATTATTAACTTTGATTTATTGACGTCGCTCTCTTTGCAGTTCGCATACAGTAACTGAAATTTTAAATTTTCACGCTCAAATATGGCGTCGCTGCCTTGACGCCTGCGCTCGCGTAACAAATACTTTGTTGTTTCCTCCCAGCTCGAACACCACAGTTTGTAGAAATGTCAATTTTATTGGTTATAGTCAAAGAAAATATCTTTGTTTTCGTGATAAATATTAAAATAATAATATCTGAAATGGTTCAAGAAAAGAGAAGTTTGCGTTGGTCTGGTGGATAGATGATAAAAAACAAGATGTCATTCACTTATCATTGATTCCGAAGGAAAGTAGAGAAGTAGGCTGAGTAGCTCTTTTAAAGTCAAATGATATGAAAGAAAAAAAAATTCGGTGGAAGCAAAAGTGCTGGCTATTAGCGGTAAATAGATCACTTTACTTTACATTGTACTATGTAATTACATTTTTTCATAATAATGACTCGAAATCTAACTTACTTGCATTCAATTCAACCAAAAAGTACTTTGTATACGTATTATTTCATAATTAGTTACTTTTTTTTTTTGCAAAACCCTCAAAAGATAATTTTATTTCTATTAACTTCCATTACTTATTTACAGAATTTGTTAAAAATAATTCATAGTGTTTTCATTCCGAAACCACAATAAATGATATTGACAATATTTTAAATTTTTACAACTTATATTAATAATTTTTTTTCAAATATCCCGCCATTTAAATTTTCTTTAATGGTATTTATTTTCAAAACTGTACCCTATTGTCATTTATTTTTTCATATTCTATTCTGAAACTATTTCACTTGATTCTTGAGACGACCGAATCAATTTTAAATCAGGCAGCGTTCTGCATTTGGAATCGCAGAATCTCTCAGGAGGAAATATGTTGTTTTTCGGAGGTTATTAGGCGATACGTATTTTTCCGATTTGCAAAAAAACAATCCCAAAAAGTTAGGCATATTTGAATTTTGTGCTTGAATTTTATGCAAAAACTCAATTTTTTTCTTCAAACCTCTATAACTTTTGACCTAATTGAGTGTTCATCGTCTTCTGCCAAAGCGCGACAGAACATTGAAAAAAGGTTTAAAATTAACAAAAGGGTTTTTCCTTGAAAAATGAAAGATCGATTTTCTCAAAAAACCCACTTCGAATTTTTTGTCATTTTTTAAACTTTTACTTTGATAATGAAGATATCTTGTGAGTCTGCTGGCATGATGCTGATAAGATGCTTTTCTTCTATGATTAGAAACTTTTCAAAATTTTTTGGAAAAATAGAAAAAGTGTGGTTTTCCAGAAAATGTATTTTTTCATGTTTTCAAAATTCGAAGAAACAAATGAAAAAGATTTTCTTGAAAGCCCCACACTTTTTATTCTTCTGAATGTTTTTCAAATTTTCTGCTAATAGATGAAAGGCATTTTATAAGCACCTTGCGAGCTAAACTATTACCAAAGCACGAGCTCAAAAAGAAAATTGGCATATATTTAAATGTGGGTTTTTTGAGAAAATCGATTTTTAATTGTTTGATAAAAACCGCTGTCATTTTGTTAATTTTAAACCTTTTTTCAACTCTCTATCGCATTTTGAAAGAAGACGATAAACACTATTCGAATATGAAAGAAAATAATGAATATCTTTATTAGATCAAAAGTTATAGAGGTCATTATCTTCTTAAGATTATTACAAATTTATTATTTTGAAAGAATATTAAAATGTATAAACGTCTTCTACGTATATGTGATTGAACAATAAAAATAATTAATAGGTTCATATTTATATGGGTTCCGAAGGCGAAAAACCAACATTAGTAGCAAAACAAGGAAAACGAGCAGGATAATAAAACTTGTGCTGTCCTATAATATGTGTACTTCGATATTTATATCCTAATATGTTTTACTTCATTATAGAACTTCGTTCGTTTTTGAAACACACTGTTACAGGTTTATCATTGTTCATTTTGTGATATCAATAATTACTTTGTTCTACTTTAAACGATTCTAATACAACAGTTATAAGGAAAAAAGGATTTATAACTCATCAGCGAAAGGAATATAAAAGTGCACGGAAAACATATTAATTGACGAAAGATTAACAAAAGTTGATTGAGTCGAGGACACTGTGACATTGTGTACATATTTCATAACATTTTGCATCTTCATTTAACAACAAATGGTAGTTTTCATTTTAAGTTGCATAAAACTTAGGATCTGTTGACGAATGAAAAAACCAAAATTATGTTGTATATTCATTTATTCAATATTAGATACACGTTGTTTTCAATGCTCAATAAGAAATTGTTGTTGAATGATTATGCAAAATAACTTAAAATATTGCGCAAATGTCGCTATGTTTTCGTCATACTCTACTCTTGTTAATCTTTCGTCAAATAATTTTATTTTGTCCGGGAAGGTAGAATGTGGAGCATTAAAGTAGAAGCAAAAACTGAGCTCCTATTTTGACGCTCCAAGTGGAAGATTTGGAAATTTGTGCCCATTAGAGCGCCAAAGTAGGGGCAAAAATCGCATCGGAATAGCTTCTACTTTAAAACCTTAGCCCCTACAAATGACAGCGTGAAGAGCGTCAAAGTAGGGCCTATATTTCGACTCGGGCAGTTTGTTAAGATTTGTTACGGTAGGGGGGAGAGGGTCCTTCACTCATGTATGTACGTAATTTTTGTAAATGCGCAAAAACATTCTACTGAAGATTATCGTTTTAGTTATATATTTAATTATTTGGTTGAGTAATTGATTTTCAAAATAAAAAATTTAATTAAAAATTAAAAATTAAATTATTTGCTTGCTGTTTTCTCTCATAATTTCTTAATATAAAAAAAACGATCGAAGAAAGTTTGACTTGATGATTTCTTTAGAAATCTTGAGGTTTATCTAAATTCATATTTTGCTGCTGATAAGCCAACTGAAATCTTTTTTGGATAAACAATATTTTTTTCTGAAAGTTTGTCTTCTAAATTTGAAATTTCATCTCTTTTGGTAGAAATATTGTATCTTTCTTGAACAAGAATGCAACTTTCTTGCTAAAAATTTAACTATTTCCTAGAAAATTTACTTTTTGTTTAAAATTTGCATTTTTCTGTAGAAAAGTCTATTGAAATCCTTTTGGATGAAAATGCCACCCTTTGTTTTAAATTTGTCTTCTTGATTTAAAACTTCACCTCTTCCAGTAGAGTTTTCATTTTTTTCGGATAATGCAACTGTTTGTTTGAAAATTTAACAATCTTGTTAAAAAGACACTTTTTGGTTAAAAATTCGACTATTTAGCAGAAAACTAACTTATAGTTTAGAAGACTTATTTGGGGGTTGGAAAGTGAACTGAAGCCTTCTTTGGATGAAAATTTAACTATTTTTTACAAGTTTTTTTTTAATTCATCTGTTTTAAAAGAAATATTTCAATTTTCTTGAATAAAGATGCAACTGTTTGGTTTCAAATTCAAAAATTTTGTTGAAAAGTCATACTTTTTGGCTAAAAATTCTGCTGTTTACTTTTTGTTTAAATTTAATATTTTAGTGTTGAAAAGAGAACTGAAGTTTTTTTTGGATGAAAATTCAACTTTTTTTTTTAAATTGAAAATTCATCTGTTTTAAGATAAACTTCATCTTTCTTGGATAAAAATGCAACTGTTTGGTTGGAATTGGAACTATTTTGTCAAAAAGTCATACTATCGGTTAAGAATTCTACTGTTTTGTTGAAAATTCAACTATTTCGTAGAAAATTTACTTTCTGTTTAAAATTCATATTCTAGTGTTAAAAAATGAACCGAAAGCTTTTCTGGATGAAATTTCAACTTAAAAAAATGTGTTCTCTTTTATTGAAAATTTATCTGTTCCAGTGCAAATTTCATCTTTCTTGGATAGAAATTCAACTATTTGGTAGAGAATTTAACTAGCTCGTTGAAAATGCATTCCTTTTGGTTGAAAAAATTCGTCTTTTTGGATGATAAATGCAATTTTGTTCGTAGAAACTTATTTTTTAGTTAAAAATTCATATAATGATCGTGAAAAGTCACTAAAATCTTTTTTAACAGAAAATTCAATTATTTAATTTTTTTAAAAATTTTTCTTATTTGTAAATTCATCCGCTTTGGTTAAGAGTTTAGCTGTTTTGTTGAAAATTAATATTTTTAAATTAAACATTCAACTACTTCGGTAAAAGTAAAACTACATTGTTGAATGTTTATTTTTTTTATCGAAGGCTTATGTCTTTGGTTAAAAAATTAACTGTTTAGTGGAAAATTCTTTTTTTTTTGTTTAAAATTAAGTTTTTAACTGAAAATGTAACTTTTCCATTTTTTAAGATTGATATTTTTCGCTTGAAAATTCTCCTTCTTTGATAAAAAAAATAATATTCTTGGTTTAAAATTTCATTTTTGTTGGGTGTGATTGATGAAAATTTCACATTAAAAATGCATCAGTTTTCTGGGAAATTATTTTAGGCTGAAGTCATATTTTTTGTTTGTAAATTCAATTTTTGTAGAGAGAATTCCTATTTTGGCTTGAAGGTTCAAAAATTTAGGCAAAATTTGCTTTCTTTAATGAAAAATCTTTATTTGCTGGAAATCCGTCATTTTGGGTTTGAAAATTTTTTTTTCGTTATAAATTTCATGTGTTTTGATTGAAATACAAACTATGAAACTTTTTGTTTGGAATTTATATTTTTACGTTGGAAATTCAACTATTATGTTACAAATTTAATAATTTTGTTGACAATTCAAGTACTTTCTTAAAAGGCCAACTTTTATGGTAGCAAATAATTATTTTTTTTTAAATAAATCAATACATTTGAAAATTTTTAATTTGTATCTGAAATACTGTTCTATTCCGTTTATAAAATATTCCATGTTAAAATTATTTCAAGATTGAAATGCTGTTATTCGAATATTAATGATGAAGGAAAATGAAAAATTAGACAAGGAAACATAAGGGAATTTAAAAAATGAAGATGTTGAAACAACCCTTCAAATAATATTGATGCTTTTTCTGGAATAAGATGCGCCCTGCAGTTAGTTCATTTGGATTCCGATCCCTATAGTTAAATCGACAAATCTCCCGCGGGTTTCTTTCAATGTCGATTTCTCGTTAACATTTTTAGGGGATGTTAGAACAATTTTTCAAATAATTTCGATTTTGGATTCATTTTCGAAACTATTGGTATGATCAAAAAACCTTCCTTGTTTTTGTAGGTCAGGAAATATCGATTTCCTGGCTTGAATCTTTCAGGGATGTTAAAACAACCTCTAAAATTAATTTAAACACTTTTTTTGGTTGAAAAAGCTTCCTGCACTTATTTTAAAGATACTTTTCACCTCTGAAGTTTGATTAATAAATCACCCGTAGTTTTCAGTTTTTGAAGATTTCGATTTTTGTGTTTGAATGTTTAGGGAATGCTTAAACAACCCTTTAAATAATTTTAACCACTGTAACTGATAGGATATGTTTCCCACAATTATTGGTGATGGATTCCCGATGCAATAGTATAATCAAACAATATCCATTGATTTTGATTTTCCGGAAATGTCGATTTCCTTGATTGAATGTTCGAGGGATGTTAAAGCAACCTTAAAAATGAATTCTACATTTCCTGTTAGGGCATATTGCTTGTATTGATTGTAAAGCGAATTCCCACCATAATAATTTTACCGGAAAACCTGTCGTGATTTTGTTTTTTAGGAACTGTAGATTTCCTTGTTTGAATCTTCAAAGGATGTAGAAACAACCCTTAACATTTTTTTAAAATTTTTATTCTCGTAGAGGCCGCTTCCTGCTCTTCAAAGTCATTTTTCATTCTTATAGCATAATCAAAAAATCTCTTGTGATTTTGGTTTTTTGAAAATGTCGATTTCCTTGCTTGAATCTTGAAGGCTCGTTCATAATTTCTCAGCAAAACATTTGCTTTAAAGTAACTGATACTCTACCAGTGTAAATTATCTACCCGCCTGTTATGTTTCTTGAGCTGTTGCTAAAGTGCCTTCATTTTTACAATATTGAAATTACATTTTTGTCCTTATTATTGAAGCATACCCCTATTAAGGTTTTTGAAAATTTGTCTTCTCAATTTAATATTGAATGGCTTGAATTTGAATCAAAATATATTTATTTCATTGAGATACCTTCAGGGTTTTATCTGTCTGGATAGAGAGCAGATTATTTTCCTACTTACCTCAACCTCTTTTACACAATTGTGAATTCAAAAGACAAGCTTTTTTCTACTCAGGGTTTAGGCAATGAAGAGGTAGACACATTTGTATACCTCTTCTTCAAGTTGATTATTGCTTTTGATTTCATAAATTACAGAAAAATAATTTTATTCTAATTGTAAGGGGTATGAAGACTATGGTGGTAAGAAGTGTATGGGGAAATTCCTGATACGGCACCCTAAGACGGAAAGGTAAATAATAATTAATAAATTTAAATTCCTGGCACAGCTACGTCGTAAAGATATGGGGACCACGTCGCGTCTCTTATCATGACCGATTATGTGTTCCATTCTCCCATTTTCACTGTAGAGAGAAGCAAAAGGGGTACGGAGGGACGGGAAAAAAAGGACAAAGATGTGAGTGGAAGGGAAGAGGTGGTATCTGGAGGGTTTGAGAAAAATTTTTTATCTGACAGGTAGATGCTAAAAAATGGTATTTTGAAAGTGGGAGAAAAAAGCTTGTAACTGTGGGTGGCGTAAGGTAAAAAGGTGGTATCTGGAGATCGATGGTGGTGGAGTCAGGCAAATGTTAGGCTTATTTACGCTAATGTCACATATCTTACTAGTCTGAAAAAACGTTAAAAAATTTATGTTATTTTCGGATGATAATAGAGATTCCTTGGAAATTTTACTTGTACCATCTAGCAAAATAATGCGTGTATTTTCTGAAAAAAGTTTCTTCTCTCGATCTCTCTAGTAGCCTAATGGTAATGATTAGCCTAGAGATTCATCCGAATTGAACGTTCTTTTTTCCATATACAAGCTTTTCAAATTTTGAAAAAATTTATGTTATTAGATTTTTTTTGAATTGTTTAGAAAATTTGTTATTTGACAACAAAGTTGAATTTTTTTCTTCTAACTTTTCTCAAGTGCCATTTCGTTGAAGACATTCACATTGATCAAAGAAGATCTTGAAACAGTATTACAACTATATACGAATAATTTTAAGTTGGTGAAAATAATGAAAAAAATGTTTATTGTGTTATAAACAAATTAACGAAGAAATGTCATTTTCTGGGATTGGCTATTGAAATTAATAGATTTTGTATGAAATGTGAGAGAAATTAATGTTTCATTACCATGACTTAAGAATTGATGCTTTTTGGTAATTGTTTAAATACTTTTTATGAACAAGTTCACAGTTCCGCAACTTTTCAATGGATGAGCGCAATTTATGTTTACGGAATCAACTAGGTATGTCTTTCCGATGACTTTTCAGTATGAAACTTCGCAAATTGACAACATTTATTCATTATTTAAAAAATGTTTATGAACAAGTTTACATTGTGGCGATTTTTCAATGAATAGGCTCAATTTTTGTTTACGAAATCTACTAGTAATATCTTTCCGATGACTGTTTGCTATGATACTTTACAAACTGAAAACAATTATTCATTATTCGAACATTTTTTATAAACAATTTCACCGTTACAATGAATAAGCTTAATTTTTGTATATGGAATCGACAAAGAATGTCTTTCCGATGATTCTTCACCATGATATTTTGAAAATTGACAACAATTATTCATTATTTAAACAATTTTCATAAAAAAGTTCACATTATGGCGATTTTTCAATGAATTGGCTCAATTTTTTCGCGGAATCAACTAGAAATATCTTTCCGATGATTCTTCGCTATGATGCTTTGCAAATTGACAACAATCATTCACTATTACAAAAATCTTCATAAATAAATTCATAGTTTGGCGATTTTTCAATAAATAGGCTCAATTTTTTTACTGAATGAACTGAAAATTTTCTTGATGACTGTTTTGTATGATACTTTGCGAATCGACAACAATTATTCATTATTGAAATATTAGTATGAACCATTTCACAGTTACAATGAATAGGCTCAATTTTTGCATACGGAATCGTCTAAGAATTTCTTTCCGATGAGCCTTTAGCATGTTACTTTGCAAATTGACAACAATTATTCATTATTTAAACAATTGTTACAAACAGATGCATTTTTTATCCATTTTTTGCCCATTGACAACTTGGATTGTTTGTCAATCCGATGAACTCACGTAGTATTCAAAAACAGTGCTGTTGCTTCTGGAAGCTACTAGTTAATTTGCAAAGTATCATAGCAAAGAGTTATCGGAAAGACATCCCTAGTTGATTCCGTAAACAAAAATTGAGCCTGTTCTTTGGAAAACCACCAAACTGTGAATTTGTTTATAAATATTGTTCAAATAATGAATAATTGTTGACAATTTCCAGAATATCATAGTGGAGAGTCATCGGAAGGACATATCTAGTTGATTTCGTAAACAAAATTAGAGCCTTTTCAATGAAAAGTTGCGAGACTGTGAATTTGTTTTTAAAAATTATTTAAATAATCACCAAGAAGCATCCATTCTTAATTGATGGTAATACAACATTCATTTCTCTCACATTTTATACAAAATCTGTTAATTTCAATAAGCTAAACATTGCTAATCCCAGAAAATGACTTTTCTTCATTAAATTGTTTAGAACGAAATAATAATTTTTTTAAATGATTCTAACCAACTGGAAACTATTTCCACATTGTTGTAATACTGCTTTAAGATCTTCTTCGATCAATGTGGATGTCTGAAATAAAATATCAATTGGGAAAATAAAGAAAAATCAACTTTGTTGTCCAGTTAAAATTTTTGAACAACAAAAATCTAAACACAAAATCTTTTCAAAATTCAAAAAGCTTCTATTTAAAATGAAAAATTTGAATCAAATGATTAGTGTAGGCTGAAAATTGATTTGTCTGCGGGTACTTTTTTGCCCCACTGTGCGGCATTTGGAAGTTCTGTGAAGGAAAAGAAGTCAGAGAAGGTAAGACTGTCGTTGGTGGGAAGGAAATTGTTGGGGGTCTTGATTCTTGACATAGGGAAATGTGGTACTCGTGGTAATGTGGAACATGGGGTAATGTGGCACCTAGGTTAATGTGGTACATGGGCCAGTATGGCGCCCGGGGTAATGTGGTCCGCGGGGTAATGTAGTCCCTGAGGTAATGCTGGTCTCAAACGAGATCTTCTATTAATACGGAGAGAAATTCTATATTTCTGGCTATTTATTGCCTTTTTCATTTCAAATAAATTACCATAGTTCCAATTTTTATTTCTCTTTATTGTACTGCCTTTTGCACTGTCCGTTTGTTCATTAGAACAAATAAAAATTGTATCGAATCAGTCTAACAATAGCTATTGAAAATAGCAAGAAAAGTGCTTGAACCAGAGCTATTGTGATTGAAATAGCCCTTGACTGACGGAACCCATTTCTCACCAGTTTTCATCGGCGATGAGTGCTAGAGAGTTTTTCAATTACGGCATAGTCACTGCGGGTCGCAGGATACAAAAAAGATTAAATTGCATCTCTTCAAACATAAATGTGAGTCTGCTGAATTGCAACAATACCCATTAGTTTTATGTGACATAAAATTTAAATCGACAAATTAAATTGGCTTTCTGAAACACGATGCGAAATTCGGTTGATCATCCTTTCAATATGATTGGAACTGAATTTAATTTAGAAAGGATGCTCAAGTAAAAAAGCACAGAAATAATTGCTTGAGGGAGCGTTCACGTTTTACGTAAATTCAGTGATGTTACTAGTAATACCTATAACTTCGTAAAAAATATTATTTAATATTATTCGAATTTTGACGTCTATTTTTTAAAATTTTATTTATTTATGCAAGTTACGTATCTTTTGTGGTCAGGAAAATAATTTTTCTAAAATTAAATTGTTATCGTATTTTTCTCGGAGGCGAAGATACATAAAAACAAATTTCAATTTAAAATTTCGCACATCTTAGAAAGTTATGGGAAAACACTCCTTTTTCTCTTTTGTGATATTTTGCAACGTTTACAAAAAAATTCGAAAATTTTATAGGCTAAGAGAGTTTTTTTCTTGGTCTATAAAATGGGTTTGCCAGCATAAAGTGGATGGGATGCCTTCCTTAGGCAGAAACTGATCAAAAATATTGGAAAAAATTAAAAAGATGGGTTTTTCAGACAATCTCCTTGTACTTTTCCAAAATTCGGACAAAAGAAACAGAAGATATTTTCCAAAATGACACCTTTTTCATTTTTTGCAATAATAAGAAATCTTTATTAAGTCAAAAGATATAAAGAATTTTTAAGACAAATTTTGTCGACTGTTGAGAAATGGATGTGAAGATTCGAATGGAAAATATTATTTTCTCGAATCGAAAGCCTAGCTGGATCCATTCTTTCTCAAAATATTTTGTTCGTGTAATGAATTTTTGGAAGAACTAGATTCATCGAAAGAAAAAGTTCTAAGCCAATTTTGTAATTTTAGATTAATACAAGTTGTGAAATGAAAACAGTTTACAGATTATTAATTTCAAATTCTTTATTGAATTATATAAATTCGAATATAACTCTTAAATTTGAAAACACTTTCATATCAAAAAAAAATAGAAGGCTATCTAAAGCTTTTTGGAATAAAACGACGTACTGAAAATGTTATTGAAAAAAACGGCAATTTTCAAGCTATCGAATTAAAAATTCTGTAATTTTGATGATTTTCATTTGAGATTTTTACTCATTCTGAAAAATTTAGAATTGAGAACTCTTTTACGATCTTCAAAATCATTCAAATTCCAGAGTTTCATTTTTAAAACTTTCAAATTAAAAATTTGTTAACTGAAAATCTTAAAAATTGCACAATTTCACAATGAATCTCTTCAAACTTACAATACATATTCCAAAAAACCATTCGAAAGTATTTATCATTCAAAACTATAAGCATTTCAAATTAATGAATCTTCAATTGGTAAATCTTCAAATTTGAAAATTTCCAAATTTAAGCATTTTGATTAAGAAACCTTTAAAATGGAAGAATCCTTCATTGCAAATTTCAAAAACTGCAGCATTTTTCATTGAAAATCTTAAAAATCATACTACATATTCAAAAAAAAAAAAACGTTCAAAATTATATTTTACAAAAAAGGTCATTTTCGACCAAGAAAGATTACTTTTCTACCATAGAAGATTAGTTGTTTTTTTTTACCAGAAGACGAATTTTCGATCAAAAAGATGAATTTTTCATCTAGGAAGATCAATTTTCAACCAAAAGTTATCTACAAAAAATATGCATTTTCAATCCGAAAATATAATTTCTCAACAAAAAAGGTAATTTTCAACAAAATAGTTCAATTTCCATTTAAATAGTTGGATTTTCATTGAAATAGTTTTATTTTTACCCAAATCTTTCAATTTCTAATCAAAAATATAAACTTTCAACCAGATAGTTAATTTACAACCAAGTTTTTGAATTTTCAAGCCAAAAAGTAGAAACTTCCTACAAAACTGTACAGTTTACAACAAGAAAATATAAATTTTGAACTTAAATGATGAATCTTCAGCCAAAACAAAATCAATATTTAAGAAATTAGTTCTAATTTCAAGCAGGCATTCGAATTTTTAACCAATGGCGATGAATTATCATAGAAATGTTATAGTTGAATACGAATGGAATAGATAAATCTTCAAACAAAAAGAATTATCAACCAAAAAATTCATTTTTAGCAAAGTATTCCAACCTTCAACCAAGTACTTGAATTTTTGACCAAAAAAGTTGTCTTCTTGACAAAATAGTTGCATTTCAACAAAATTTGAACCAAATAGTAGAATGTTTAACGAAACGACATTGATTTTGAGCTAGAAATATAATAGTAGACTTTTCATCGACTCTCGGTTTAGCGACAGTGTCTGGGGCTGCCTGCAAGTAGCTTTGTTGCTGAATCGGGAGTATCGAAGCGTAAACAGTCAAGGCCGTGTCAACCGTTTCTAATGCGAATGCATAATATTGCGCAATCTCCGCATGTGAGTACCCGCGCACTGCGTTTTCCCGCTGCGCTGCTGGTGTCTTCCAGGCAAGAGTCGCAACCGTCTCTCGCCCCCAACGCTGTGAAACTGCGATGGCCAGCAGTTTTGGAATTACTGAACCACAAGTAGCTAAACCGAGATTCGGGTTTAGTTGGATTATTTAATGGGTTCTACTAATTCAGTTCGCATTCAAGCCAAAAAACGAGAAAAAGAAAAGTACCTGTTTTTTTTATTATATTATATTTATTATATTGTAATACTTTTAAGAAGGCGAAAAAGGTGAAGAGGATGAGTGTGACGTCTTTCGCAAATGTTGAAATTTACGATCAGGAAACTTACTAAGTCTTGTTTAGGTTTGTAATGTTACTTTTAACGACCCCTTCCACCAATGTTACTAACAGTAGTTTTTAGCGTGACCCCCTTCCCCTGGAGCTTGTACCGTAGTTTACGAAAGGTCCCAAAGAGTAATCTATATGTATCAAATCTGTCGCAAATTTTGAGATAGTAACGATAACGG
This sequence comes from Andricus quercusramuli, assembly GCA_932178445.1. Classification (NCBI taxonomy): domain Eukaryota; kingdom Metazoa; phylum Arthropoda; class Insecta; order Hymenoptera; family Cynipidae; genus Andricus; species Andricus quercusramuli. The sequence continues at coordinate 29,068 of CAKNXH010059479.1, forward strand.
TAACGCGTTACTTTCGGCTGGTAACGTGTTAAACAATGATTTTGCTTCCTCGTAGAGGAAGCTTTGTAATGATAAAATTTTCCAAAATTTTCAAATTCATTTAATTGAACCTTCCTGGATTTGGAAATGTCTGATACAAGGTTCTAAGCAATCTTCCGGATTTGTGTGTGTGGATGTCACACTTTTTTGTGAACACGGTAACTTGGAAACCATGGCAGATAAATTGATGAAATCTGAAGGGCTTATTTCCCCCACTAATATCTTAAAACTGACTTAAGGATTTCTGAAAATATTCATTGCATTTTTTTTAGCGCTTAATAATATTTAAAAAATCTATTTTTTATGGTAAAACTTTTTTTATTAGCATAAATCAAAGTGGATGCAAGAATATAAAAGATTAATTAGTTAGAAACAAATCAATTGACCTTTATTATCAATACCTGTTATTAAGGAGTAGGGAAGTTATGGTAATTCATATATTTTGAAAATTGCTTCTTTATAGTAAAACTTTTTTCACTAACGTAATTCAGAGTTGATGCAGCAATATAAAAATATTCCTCCATTTGAGAAGAATCGATTAACCTACAATTATGATACATTTTATGAAAGAGTAGGAAAGTTATGGTACTTTATATATTTTTTAAATTGATTTTTATAGTCAAAGTTGTCTCATAATTTAAAGTTGATATGCCAGAATGAAACCTGATTTGAAATTCATAAACTGGTTTCAAAATAAAAACAATTTATTATTGTTGAGTCCGTTATGGAAATATCATTGACACACTTCATTGGAGAGTAAGGCTGTTATGGTAATGCATATATTTAAAAACACGGTTTTTTATAGTAAAAATGTTCTCATTAACACAATTTTATATTGATGCAGAAACGAAAAAGATTCCTTGAATCGAGGAAAATTGATTGCTCTATAATACTAAACACTTTATCAAAGATTGAGAAAGTTATGCTCATTTGTGATATTTGAATCATCTGTTTCAAACAGAAAAACTTTTTGTCATCGACATAATTCAAAGTTGGCGCATGAATAGAAAAGACTTTTTGATCATGAATTTTCAAAAAGAATGATTATGACATTTTTTTGAAGGAATCATAAAGCTGGGAAAGGGATAGGGTGCGGCAGAACCTTCCCCTTCCCTCTTCTAGCTCGAAAAATTATCATTTCGAATACAAAATTTGATTTTTCTGATTTGTCTTCGTATTTAAAATTTTTTTTTGTATCATTTTTTAATTTTTTATTTATTGTAAATTTATATATTTTTAAATCGATCAAAATGAAGAATTTAGCTTGTTCATCATTGAAAAAAACGAATGCTTCCTCCTTGAGGAAGCAAATGCATTAGCTAACGGACAGCAAAGAAAACATGAAGATTCAATTTTTTTTAAGGCTGATAAAGGTAACTTAACTGTCGCTGCTAACAAAGAGGATTATAACAGCACAGTTGAAAACATTCTGGAGAATGATATTTTATACAAGAATATTAAAACCAGTATGTTTCCAATTGTTGAAAATTAATGTAATGATATTGCTATCAGATGGGAACGTGAAAGATTAATTAATAATCAATGTGCATACCGTTTAAAAACTCACAATAGTGTCATAGCAAAAGCTTATGCTCTTCTGAAAATCCACAAACCTAATTTAAGTTGAAGACTGATTGTTTCTATTATTGTTTCTCCACTTGCAATCTATCTAAGTATATTTCAGATATTCTTAAACTTGTTTCTATAAACACTAGTTCATTTGTTGAAAATAGTTGGGAGCTTAAAGATATCTTAAAAAAACATTAATGTTCCAAAAAGTTATTCAATAGTTTCTTTAGATGGAGTGTCCATGTTTGATAGCATCCCACTAGTTCTTGCTTCAGATTGCATTGGAGAGAAACTCATTTTGAATCATAACTTAACAAAAATAACAAAAAATTAATTATTTATCGTTACATGAACGGTGTTTAATGGTATTGTTTCCTCCTTTGATAATAATTTTCGTAAAAAAATTTCGGGTTGCCCTATGGGTTAACCTTTATCCCCAGTTGTTTCTGAATTAGTTTCACAGGATGTCGAAAAAAGAGCTCTAAAATGATGAGATTTCACATCTCTTTTGTGCAAAAGATATGTAGACGACACTTTCTTGTTAGTGTGAAAAATAGATCAAATGTCGTCTACATACCTTTTGTAAAGAAAAGGTGTGAAATCTAATAATTTTAGAGCTTATTTTTCAACATCCTGTGAAACTATATCAGAAACAACTGTGGATAAATGTGAACCCATAGGGCAATCCAAAATTTGTTTATGAAATTTATTATGAAAGGAGGAAACAGTAGCATTAAAAACCGTTTAATAGCATTCAAGATTGTATGAATTTTGCTCATGAACGTGAGATTAATAACGGTATTAACTATCCTGATCTTCAAATCATTAGAACTCAAAATGGTGATTCACTAACCAATTAGTATAAAGAACCTTCTTAGTCTGGCAGATATTTGAACTATAATTCTCATTATTTATTTTGTCATAAAATTGGTTTAATCAAAGGTTTAGTAGACAGATGTGGTGAAATAAGTGATATACAATTTAGAAAAGAAAACTTAAATTAATTTTAAAAAACCTCAATACATAATAACCATCCGCTTGATTTTGTTAATGACATAATTACAGAACGTATTCATGAGATGTTCAATAATAGTAGTAAAGTAAAGAAAAACTAAATGAGAATGTAATAATAAATGAAGTGACACTTACAATAAATTCAACTTAAATGTTACTTTTCCTCACATTCAGGATTTATCTGAACGGTTGAGGAGTTTGCTTGAAAAATTTAATAATAATGTTCATTTTAATAACAAGAATACTCTAGATAATTATTTATTAAAGAAGAAAGACAGTGACTCCATTGAAGATTCATCTGGCGTTATTTATTTGATTAAATGTAAATGTTGCAATAGAGTCTATATAGGTGAAACTGACCGGAAATTGAAAAGTAGAATTGCTGAACACAAAAGAGATTGTGAAGTTGGGAAATTTAACACAGGTTTGTCACAACATTTATGGAAATTTAGTCATTATTTTGATTTTTGTTTTAAAAATATGAGCTACTGAGAAAAATACTTATAAATGACCTATTATTGAGTCCATTTTTATTTAAAAATTTTGCAATATTTCTGTTAATTTATATACTGAAATCCTGAACATTAATGAAATTTATCAAAGTATTTTCAAATAATGTTACATTTTTTCAGTTCAAATAATTTTTTCTTACATTCAAATTTAAATTCAGTTTCGTGCGCTTTCTCATCAGTGGTTTCAATGAAAACTTGTCTATGTCAACCTAATCAATATAAAGATCTCTTCTTCTGTATTTTGAGATGTACTTTTTAAAGTGTGTGAAGTATCTATATTTTTTTTGAGAGTTTTGTATAAAAATTTTACTGTTTTCTAAAGTTTTGACTCAAATTTTGGCTTGAATCCTTCAAAATTGTCATTGGTTTCTATGTTCCTCTTCGATGTTTGTTATACTCTCTGAAATTATTCTTATCTCAGGTACAATTTTACATCAATTTATGAAATTATTCTTTTCATTTTCAATTTTTCTGTTCAATATTGCTCATTTGGAATATTATTGTTTTTAGGTTTCAAAAACCTTTTGAAAAATGTGTGTAATTGTACCGTAACATACGTAAAGGATTGAGAAGGGAGTTTTTTAATTAATAAATTTCGAGTTGAAAAAATGTTTTTGGCATAATTTTTATCAAATTTTATGTGGACCGTGCGACATACAAAATTTACAATTTAAAATTCCTAAACATCGTTGGTCAAAGAGAAGGATTGATTTGTTACTTATTCAATCATTTCACGAGGGAAGCAAAGTGCTCGTGAAATAAGCACATATAATTATAAATACAAACAAAGTGGAAACATATGAATAATTTCTGTGAAAGAAATGAAAGGAATTTTTTCGGCCATCCGTTCATATGCTGATTAAACTTTCATTTCAAAAAATAAATAGAAGTGTCGATAAAAGTTGCCGACGTTTCGACACGGCTTTGTGTCTTCTTCAAGGCCCTAAGATACATACTTGTTTTTTATATATGTTAAAAAGCAAACCAATATTTAAAAGTAAGACTTTGATCTAAAATATAGATAAATATTTAAATACTTGTTAGTGTAGAATACATTTCATTTTTGTGAGGTAAAATAGCAGTGGTATAAACAGTCATTCTTGATGAGAGTGAAAGTATTAAAAGAAAGTGAAAAGTCTAAAAATTATTTGTTTATAACCTCATGCGCAAAAGAAGCGGAGGTTAAAATACTTAATGTTCTACATTTTTTTTAAACAAACGAAGACAGACGAATGGACAGAAACAAAACTTTTCAAATTGTCAATTTGTTTTCGACGGAACATAACCAAAATCACATGATTCGTAAAAACAGAAGCTATGAATAGGAAATAGTTTCCTCTATTGGATCACCAACTCATAAATTGGCATCTTGCTTATCTAAAGTTTTCAAACCTACCTTATCAGCAACAAATTCTTTTATCAAAGACAGTGAGAAATTTAAAGACAAAATCAAAGATGTTAAAATACCTAAAAATCACTCTATTGTTTCACTCGATGTAGTATCCATGTTTGACAGCATACCATCAGGTTTAGCCTCAACTTGTCCAGAACGAAAACCGACAAGAGATAGAAATTTTACAAAAGTACTATTAGATGAGGTTCTAATTGCAGTAAAAACTGTCTTCAATAACACTGGTTTTCCCTTTAAGAATACTTTTTATAAGCTAATGTCTGGTTGTCCAATGGGGTCTCCCTTGTCACCAATTATATCAAACATAGTTCTTGAATTTGCGGAAAAAGGTTTATTCAAATTAAATTTTAAACCTGTATTTTATTAAAGGTTTGTCGATGACGTTTTTACTATAATTCCGACTGATAAAATTAATGAGTTTGTTGAAATTTGTAACAGTATTGAAAAATCTATTAAATCCACATTTGAAATTGAGAATGAAAATATTGTTAATTTTTTCAGATTTATCTATCATAAAAACTGAAAATGAATCTTCAATTACTAATTGGTTTCAAAAACCGACATCATCAGGCCAATATCCTAATTACAATGATCATCAACCCTTTTCGCAAAAAATTGGTTCAATTACAAACTTAGTTGACAGGTGTATTAAGCTAAGTCATGTAAAGTTTCGGAATGAAAATTTAAATTTCGTCAAAGAAACTTTACAGCTAAATGATTATCCTCTACCACTCATCAACAGTGTTATAAAAGAAAGAGTTCATGAAATTCATAACTGTTCAAACAACACCAGAAAAAAAAGTGGTTAGATGATCATAATGCAAATGATAAAGTCTTAACCATTCCATATGTCGAAGGTTATCTGGAAGAATTAGAAGTTTCCTTAAAACGTCTTACATTGATGTTTATTTTTAAAAGTGTAACATTATTGTTTATTTCAAAAATAGCCATAAATTAGAAAATTGTTTCATCAATAAAAAAGACAAGGATGCAAAGGAAAATTTATCCAACGTAGTTCACATGATAAAATGCACAGCTTGTGAGAAAGTGTATATCGGAGAAACTTGCAGGAGATTAAAGATACGAGTAGCAGAGCATAAAAGAGATTGTGTAATCGGTAACAATAATACTAGACTTTCGGAACATGCTTGGACTTGTAACAATTTTTTCCATTTTGATCACAATAGTATCAATATAATCAATTTTTAATAAAAAATATTTGGACATTTGTGTTAAATTGCAATCTGGAAGGTGGCATATTAATCATTATCACCAGTGTATTTTAAATTAATATTTTTCCCTTTTTTGGATTTGAAACTTCTTACCGCGCTCAATAGATGTACTACGTGTCTTTGCGTTAAATGTTACCTGAGATTTGTTGTTTCCGTTTAATTTCTACATTTTCTTTGTCCAAACCTTAGCTTCTGTTTTTACGAATCATTTGATTTTGGTCATTTTCCGTCGAAAACAAATAGACCAGTGGAAATAGCTAATCAATTAACAAAAATTCCGAAGGTCTTCACAAAAATTATATAGTTGTTTTTTTATATGTTGAACATAAAATAACATTTTGCAAAACGTGATCGGGTCGGCAATCAGTTTAAAAAAATTAATTTACAACATTTGCCCCCCATTGCTCCACGGAAATTCAAAAAATTTTGCAAACTTGAGTGAGTAATTATAAACTTAGTCTCTATCTTGTATTAAATTTGCAAAACGTTCGTGATACGGCAACATTCATGATTATAAACAAATTATTATTTTTTTAATCACTCCCAAGCGAAAATACCGAAGGTTTTGCAAAATGTTCTTTCTGCTTTTTTTCATTGAAAAGAGGCTATTATATGATTCGCAAAATTGAATAAATAACGGAAATTATCGTTTCTCAAATTATTGTTAAATTTTTCGCAATTCGACTCCTGAAATTCCAGCTAAAATTGCGATGGTTGCGTTTTTGGGTAGCTGTTTAGTTAAAAAACAAACTGTTTAGTACTTGGCAACATTATTGATTATAAAAAAATTATTATTTTGTTTATGACTCCTCAGCGAAAATACCGAAGGTTTTGCAAATTGTTATTTCTGCTTCTTTCCATTGAGAAGATACTATTATATGATTTGCAAAACTGTATGCATAACGCACATCATCATTTTTTAAATTAATGTTGCATTTTTTGCAATTCCACTCATAAAATCCCTGCGAGAATTGCAAATGTTGCGTTTTTGGGTGAAAACATTTTGGAAAAGTGGAAATCTAAAAAATATTAAATTTTCAAAAAGTTGCACGACCGGCAACAATATTAATATTGCAATTAGGTACTTTGTTGAACCAGTCAAAAAATAAAAACATTTTGCGAATCGCAAAAGTTGTTTTGTGTTTGAAAGGCTTAAAGTTTATTTTTGAACTTAAAATATCTCATAAAAATCAATAGCTTTAGTGACACTTTACTGTCAGGATCATTCTCCTACAAAGTGTAAATTTTATACGTGCAAGCCCCCTGGTTTCTAAAAATCGATTAAACACAATAATTGACCTGTAGGAATGCTTCTTGTATTGAAATTTTATAAAAGCATTACTAGCATTACTATAGTATTACTAGTAATGCTTTTATAATGTATCAATACAGGAAGCATTCCTATTGTTCAATTATTGTGGTTATTCTATTCTTGGAAATTGGGGGGCTTACACGTATAAAATGTACACTTTGACGGCGTTACTATAAATTTCTAAAATTTTTTAATTTCTGAATTTTATGATAGAAATTTTGGTTCCATAACTCAGTTATCGGAAGTTACATTTTTGTCTCTCGTAGCTCGATATGCAATACACTAAATAGTTACATGGAAGGAAAGGCAACATCGTTATTTATTCATATTTGTCTTATAATATACAATTGTCTCTAAAATTGACTTAATTTTCCAAATAAATTAAAAATTCCAATCATGCTCCGCTTACCTTATAAAAATTATTTAAAAAAATTATTCACTTACCCCAAAATTTTCACGCAATTCCTGAATTGCTTATGGTCTCTCATTTTTTTTTAAATTCTTCTCTTTTTTCTACATCGGCAGTTATTTTATTACTTTCAAAAACTTTTTCAAAGAAACAAGATACCATGAAAATAGGACGTTAGTAGTAAGTTAATTATCATTAAGTACGATTTGCGAAATGTTTGTATTTTTTGGCTAGTTTAACAAAGTACCTAAATTGTTTAATTGCAATTTCAATGTTGTTGCCGGTCGAACAACATTTTGAGAATTTTTTTTTTTACATTCCGACTTTTCCAATTTTTTTTACTCAAAAACGCAACATTTGCAAATCTAATATGATGTTAGTACTTAGTTAATTATTACTCAGTACGATTTGCAAAATGTTTGAAATTTTTGGCTAGTTTACAAAAGTAAGTAATTTGTTTAATTGCAATTTAAATATTATTGCCGGCCGAGCAACGTGTTGCAAATTTGATAATTTTCAAATCTCAACATTTCCAACATTTGCTACCCAAAAACGCAACCTTCGCAATTTTCGCTGGAATTTTAGAAGTCGAATTGCAAAAAATGTAACAATAATTGGAGAAACGATAATTTCCGTTATTTATTTAATTTTGCAAATCATATAATAGCCTCTTTCCAATGAAAAAGGCAGAAAGAATATTTTGCAAAACCTTCGGTATTTTCGCTGGGGAGTGATTAACAAAATAATAATTTGTTAATAATTATTAATGTTGCCAAGTTATAAACAGTTTGCAAATGTTATATAACGTTGGTGATAGGTTGTTCATCACTCAGTACGATTTTCAAAATGTTTGTAATTTGTGGCTGGTTTACTAAAGTAACTAATTTGTTTAATTGAAATGTTAATATTATTGCCGGCCGAGCAACGTTTTGCAAATTTGATAATTTCCCAATCTCGACATTTCTAACATTTGCTACCCAAAAACACAACCTTCGCAATTTTCGCTGCAATTTTAGGAGTCAGATTGCAAAAAATTTAACAATAATTTAAAAAAATGGTAATTTGCGTTATTTCTTTAGTTTTGCAAATCGTATAATAGTCTCTTCTTAAGAAAAAAACCAGAATCAACATTTTGCAAAACCTTCGGTATTTTCGCTGGGGAGTGATTAACAAAATAATAATTTGTTTATAATTTATAATGTTGCCGTATCACGAACGTCTTGCAAATTTAATACAAGATATAGACTGAACTTATAATTACTCACTCAAGTTTGCAAAATGTTTTGAATTTTCGTGAAGCAATGGGGGGCAAATGTTGCAAGTTGATTTTTTTAAACAAATTGCCGACCCGATCATGTTTTGCAAAATGTTATTTTATGTTCAACATAAAAAAAAACTATAGAATTTTTTCGAAGACCTTCGGAATTTTTGTTAATTGACTCGATTTTTATATCTAATTCCACTGGTCTAAAATTGAAAATTTGAAAAGTTTTTGTTCTGTTCGTTTGTCTGTCTTCGTTTGTCCAAAAAAAATGTAGAAAATTAAGTATTTTGAACTTCGCCTCTTTTGCGCATGAGGTTTTAAACAAATAATTTTTAAACTTTTGACTTCATTTTGATATTTTGACTTTCACCAAGAATGACACTTTATACCTCTGCAATTTTACTTCACCAAAAATTAAACGTATTCTACACTAACAGGTATTTAAATATTCGGCTATATTATAGATCAAAGTCTCACTTTGAAATATTGGTTTGCTTTTTAACATACAACAAAAACTATTATGTATTTTACAGCCTTGAAAGTGTCGAAACGTCGGCAACTTGAATCGATAATTTTATTTATTTTTGTAAATGCAAGTTTATTCAACATGTGAACGGATGACCAACAAAATTTCTTTCAAAGAAATTACTCACATCTGCATCACGTTCGAAGAAAGTCGGATCATGACAACAACCAAATTTTTAGAGTTCTGTATAAGTTCTCAAGATTTTTTTGTTTTTTGATCATCTAATATAAAGTGGAAACACTCGTAATCGAATTCACAGCTAGTTTAAAATAGTAATTCTGGTTAGAAGCATGTAAATAAGAAGAGGCATTGATGGTGATTTGAATTTCTTTGATGGGGAAGAGAGTCGAACAGCAGAAATCGTTTAGCCAACCATTGCAGAATCAATTTGCATATTCAACTGGGCTGGGAGTGACGGTGGTTCTGTTATTGGTGTAACTTGACTCTTCAAAGTGTTCCTAATATTACATCCTCGGCTATTCATGAAACTTGCCAATAGTCCGGAGAAGCATTGGACCCAAGGGTATAAAAGGGGTTATTCCGACGAGGATTTGTAGAGCCTGTATAGATCGCGGAGACTCCCGTATATTATCCGATTAGTTGCAAAACGTCTTTAGATGCCCGAGAACGGCACTATCATCCAATATAATTTCCCTAATTTCGTGCCAACTTTGAAACCCTATATCAAAGGATTTGGAATTCGGCGCGTGTCTTAATGCGTCGCAAAGATTCACATTAGAATCTCGTTAAGACTGATTGAGAATCTAAACTCGGAATTTCGTTTGGAATTTCATTACGACGATTTCTGCTTCACGGGCACTCTGAAATCCCTGAGCAGTGGAATCAAAGTTTGTCGATCAGTTGTAGTTCTCCAAAGATAGCAGTTTGAATTTAACTGTATTTTTTTTAAAGATCAAGCATCATCAAGAAGAGCTATCTTCTTCATCATCATGCAGAAATTCTCAATTTTCAAGTTTATTTCGCCTGCTTATCATCTGCCTGCTCATCATCTGCCATGAAAATTTAACATCGAGATACTGATAATAGGCTTAGACAAATCTATCATCATTCAACTAGCCAAAATGGAACCTAATTCAAAATTAATAAACTGGTCTCAAAATAAAAACATCTAATAAAAAAATGGAAATACGAATTTCCAAAAAGATTCATGAAATA
>CAKNXH010059479.1:39541-63570 GCA_932178445.1 Andricus quercusramuli
TCTCAAAATAAAAACAACTAATAAAAAAATGGAAATACGAATTTCCACAAAGATTCAGGAAAAACAATTTCTACAATTTTCACTGATGGACTGCGGTGGCGTAATTGGTAGCGCAGCAATGAGGAGAGGTTTTTTGTCTGCAGTGAATTTCTTAGAACTGAATTTCGCTCGCGTTTTCTAATTAATACGCGAAACAAGGAAATTAATTTTTGAGGAAAAACAAACGAATAATCAACAAAATAGTTTTATTTCTAGAAAATTGTTGAATTTTTAACCAAAAAAGATTAAATTTCTACCAAAAGAGATGAATTAAAAAAACAACTAATTTTTATCAAAATAATTAAATTTTCAACCAAAGAAATAAACAGTTAACGAAAAATATAATGGTCGATATTACAAACTAAAAAGTTTTTTTATTTTACATAAAAAACAGATACATTCAGCCAAAAACAAAGAAATTTTCAGCCAAAAAGTTGAATTCTTGAACAAAAATATGTCCTACCAGAAGAAATGAATTTCAACCGAAAGAGTTGAATTTTCAAGGTGAAAATTTAAATGTTCTAGATAAATGTGAAAAGAGAATTTTTTAACAAAAATGGTTATTTGAAAGAAGTGAATTTCCAACGAATAAAGATAAATTTTCAAACTAAAAGTTGATCTTTTAAGCAAAAGAGACAAACTTTCAGCAAAATAGTTGCATTTTTAACCAAATAGTTGAATTTTGAAGCCAAAAAGACGAATTTTTCAGAAAACAGTTGAATTTTCAAGAAAATGTTCATTTTTATCCAAGAAAATTAATTTTCAATCCACAGAGATGGCTTCTCTACCAAAAAAGTACACTCTCTAATCCAAAAGGACGAATTTACTGTCGAAAGAGCAAGAAATATTCAACCAAGCAGGTGAATTTTCAACCAAAAATTCTGACATTTTTACCAAATAGTTGAATTATCCACAAAATAATTTAATCTCTGACAAAAAGTATAATATTAGACTTCTCAACCAAAAAAAGATATTAAAATTATTATAGCGCTATTTGAAAAGTTTTAAAACCAACGCAACAAGATGCATTTTTTAGAAAGCAGTTGCATCTTCAATAAAAAATCTTTTTTTAACCAAAAAAGATGATTTTTTCCGAAAAAAATATAACTTTCTGAAAAGGTGAAATCTGTGTTCAGCCAACGTTTTCGTTCTTATTTTCTTTGAAAATTGATTCTTTCAGTTGAAAATGCAACTATGCGTTCAAAAATTGACTTTTTTGTTTAGAAATTTATACTTCTTTTAAAAAAATTAATTTATTTCGGTTAATAATAATTCATTTCTTAGATTAAAAATTCAACTATTTTGTTGAAAATATTTTTTTTTTGTTATAAATTGATAATTTGGTGGAAAATTCATCAATTAAGGTTGAAAATTCAAGTATTTTTTCCAGAAAATTATTCTTCGTGTTTGTAAATTAATTGATTTTGGTTAAGAATTAATTTCTTTGGTTCAAAATGTAATTACTTTGTGAAAAATATTTGTTGTTGTTAAAAATTGATAATTCTGTGGAGAATTCATCAATTTAGGTTGAAAATTTAAGTATTTTGTTCGAACCTCCTATTTCTAGTTTTGGCTTTGAAAAGAGAAGTTTTAAAAATTGTTTTCTTTTATTTGGTTAAATTCAACTGTTTGGATGCAATTCCATGTTTTGAATGGAACATCTGTCTCTTTTACCTAAAAATTAATATTGATGCTTAACAATTGAACTTTCTGGTTGAAAAATCATTTTCTTGGAAATTGATTTTTTTTAGATGAAACTTCAACTATGTGTTTGAAAATTGACTTTTTTTTTAGAAAATTATTCTTCTTGTTTGTAAATTCATTTATTTTGGTTAAAAATTCATTTCTTTGGTTTAAAATTCAACTACTTTATTAGAACTATTTTTTTTAAATTAATTTTTTAGTTGGAAATTCGGCTTTTTGGTAGAAAATTAATCTTTTTATTTAAAAATTCATCTTTCTGTTTGAAAATTCATTATTTTTGACTGGAAATTTAATTATTTTGTTCAAGCCTCCTTTTTTTGGTTCAAAATTTTTTTTTAATTGCAAATTGAACTATTGTTCGTTTTGGTACACATTTTTTTTTAATTAAAATTTTCTTTCTTTCTGTAGAAATTTAACAATTTCATTACAAAATTTTTGTTGTTAAATATTAATTTTAGAACCCAAAAATTAAGTTTTTCATTTAAAGTTGATATTTGTTGTTTAAATTCAACTCTTTTTTATTTAATTCAAAAATGTAAGAAATCTTTTTTGGTTGGAATATCAAATATTAAATTTTTCGTTGAAAATTATTCTTTGTTGGTTCAAAGTTATACTACTTTGTGGAAAAATAAGTTTTTTGTTTGAAGATTCATTACTTTGATTGAAAATTCATCAGTATGGCTGAAAATTCAATTGTTCTATTGAAAATTTCACTCTTTTTGATTTAAAATTAATTTTTCAAAAGAAAATGTAACTATTCCATTCTTGGTTGGGAATGCTTTTTGTTAGTTGAAAATTTACTTTTTTGTTGCGAATTGAAATATATTGTCGGAAATTCAATTTCTCTATCTGGAAATTTCATCATTCCATTTTTGGGTGAAAATTCAACAATTTTGTTGAAAATTCTTTTCCTTCCAGTAGAAACTTGCTTTTTTTAGTTATAACTTCAAACATTATTTTAAAATTTATATATTTCGTTTAAAATTTTTCTTCCTAGTAGAAACTTATTCTAGTTGTAAATTCATTTCTTTGTATGGAAATTTTACTATTTTATTGAAAACAAAATTTTTTTTTAATTAATTTTTGAACTGAAGAATTAAGTATTTGATTTGAAATTCGTCTTTCCTGTTTATATTCAACTGTTTTTTATTTAATATTAAAATATATAGAATCTTTTTTGGTTGGAATATCAAATATCTTTTTTCATAAATTTTGTTTGAAATTTATCTTTTCAGTAGAAAGTGTATCCTTGTTGTTTGAAAGCTTATCTTTTTTTTTTTGAAAATGGAACTATTTTCTTTTTGTTTCAAAATTTATCTCTATTAGTTGAAAATTCTACTATTCGATAAAAGAATAGAGAATGTTAGCAAAACTCGTACTTTGAATTTTTTTTCATTAGACAATAATGTTATGTTTGTAAAATTCAGAACTTCGCAAGAAAAAGTGATCAGTGATTATAATATTAAATTTTTTCTCTTTAAACTGAATGACCTACTCTTTCACTTTATTTTACGAATGAGCTGTAAACTTTTATTAATAATTTGTATAAAGAAAACTATTCGCACCAGCAGCCTCATTGCATGTTGATCGCGCGCTTATTTTAATTGATTAAATACGCAAATCAACTTTTCCCAATGTATAATAATGATGAAGTACAAAAAAATATTAATAATGATTTCCAATTTACATTGGTGAAGGAAGCTATTCCTTTCTTTAAAATTCAAATGAATAATTTATTTGTAAAAAGTGAAATCAAATAATCATTTCACCTTGCCCTCTAAAAGGCTATTTTGTGACATGGAAATTAATTGTTATTATTTCCATGATGATGATTTATTATAAAAAATTGATTTACACATGTAATAGTTTCAAAAAAACGCGCCATTTACAGCCAATGAGACTGCTGATGCAACGCATGCGCAATGCAGTTGGGCAGCCGGATTAGTCTGTAGAGTCACTATGTACGTCATTCTATCAATTTACTTGATGTCTCTTTATAATGGTTTTATTTGGACATTCCAATGAATATTGTACTTTTATATGCCTTTTTGTGTTTCACTCAAGTCAAAAGGTTTACTCGAACAATTTAAAAGATTGCGGCCTGACAAGTTCAGTTTTACTTTCAATAATTTTTCAAGTTGACAGCACGAGTTGAAGTTGAGGTACAAAATCTGCGTCGGCGACCACCGCTGTCGGCGAGCCTCGTTGCTTAAGGTGCTCTCAACGAGTCGGTTTTTAGAATAATACAAAATACGACCACAAGGATGAATTCTCTGATGTAATTTTTTTTTTTGCGTAATCTCAAGGCTTATATATATAGAAGACTAGAGCCCTTTTTTCGAAAAATGGTCTTATTATTGTTTTTTCTTCGTTGATCCAAACGCACTTTGGAATGGAGAGCGCCTGTTTTCGGTTCACCAAGGGTACACTCCCAGTGGCACGTTGCCTGTTTCCAGGCACAGGAAAAATAGCATGTTTTAAATTGACAAAAAAAAAAAAAAAAAAACAATAGCAAAACCATTTTTCTAAAAAAGGGCTCTAGTCATGCACATGTAAGTCTTTGGATTATGTGCTAAAAATATTACATCAATCAATTTATCCTCGTAGCTGTATTTTGTATTATTCTAAAAACTGACTTGTTTGAGGCACCTTAAGCTTCTGAAACCCAACGCAGACACGCTTTGGAAATTTAAGTCATATTTTGAGAACCCTTACAGATTTTGCAATTTTTATTTGCTTGAATTTTGCAATAATTTTCATTGATCATGCCATGAGTTGAAGTCGAGATACAAAATTGGGGAAATTTTTTATTTTTTTAAAACTTCGCTTGGTATATTAAAAAAAAATGTCTATCAGAGGTCGTTGAAAGCAGAATTTGATAAGCTTCCCAACATTTTTTCAAAGAAGTTCCCTGCTTTTCTTGAACAATTAATAAAGTTTTAATGTCAGTACTGATTTTTAGTATCGCTAGCGCTAGCCGCGTGTAGTGTAGCATACCATATTACGAAAATTTCTTAATTTCTTATGTTAGAAATTAAATAGAAAAATCCACATTTTTCAAAAAGCCCCCACCAATTATTTCCATCGAGAATATTCGTGGAATACCATGATACCATAAAAAAATTTTAAATCCCATTTACTTGGTACTTGGTACAAGAAGAGATCTCTCACTTCTTCCACAGCTTGGAAATGCCTGAAAGTGGAATGTTACCCTTACATCAAAGAAGGAAGTGACGTCCCGATCCGCGGTATTTTTCCCGATATCGCGTTCTCGGTTTGAGGCAACATAAGATCCACAGAAAAACTTGAACGATAAATAATCCTGCACTAAGCCCCGTTGTTGTGGCAGTGGCGACGTTGGCTATCGATACTGCTGGTTGCGGTGGTCTGTAAAAATTCTCGACGGAAAAGCAACAACGGCGTCAATCGTAATAAATAGCGATGGATTCCGTTTGGATTCGATACGAGACTTTCCAGGCGGTTTTATATAAATAACATAAAATATATGTGTATATGTATAATAGTATATAGACGTACACATATATATGGAGACCCTGTAAAGATGAATCACGTTTTCACCCATCGCCAACCCTCGTCCATTCGATCAAGACCTTATTCGGATGTTTGCTATTTGCCACCTGAAAATTATCAGCGTAAGGTTGAACCATGTGGTTCCTTCAAAATATTGGCATTAAATAAAAATACGATCATGATTGACCGTTCATCCGTGAGATGGGAATAGCAAGGTGACCTTCAAAAATTTATGTCCACTAAATTACACGGAAAAGATGTATCCGTGAAAATGTCACGAACTTGTAGCTAGGTCTCGGATACGAGATAAAAAAATGAAACATTACATTCTTATTCCTATGAGAAATGGATGGATGAAATTCTAAGTTTTTTACGAACAGTTCGAATTTTCTACGAACAGTTCCTGAAAATTTCAGACTGAAATATAAAGAGGAACAATTTTATTTGTGAGATTTAATTTATAATGATTTATAACTTCGTATCATCGAGACCAAGCAAAATAGGTATTATAAAACTTCTAGCCACTCATCCGACGAGCTCGAAGCACACATACGAGCGCACACACGCACAACGCGTTTAGGCGAGCGTGTGTGCGGGCCACGTATAGGGGAACCTATTTTCCAGTTCCCAGATTTGTCGGGCAAATTCGTAAGTGCTCTGAGAATCTTTTTCCAATCACTCGTAATATTATTGTAATTATTCACGTAAAAAAAGTGATGATCCGTTTTAGAATTTTCACATCGATTTGGTCAATTCTTTCTCAAAGTTCGCAGATTATTTCGGAAAATAAATCAATATCCGAAGAATTTTTCTCATATCCAAAACCGCGTTTTTTTTTGTTTTTGTTCGTGCTTTTTTACGGATGATTTTTTTCCGTGTACAAATATATTGAAATGTAACACAATTTACAGTGATACATAAATTTTCCTTTTAGAGCCAATTTCATGATCAATTTCAAGTGTTTTACTTGAGAACTTTCACTTGAGACTCATCAATATTCTAAAAATTCTATTATCTTTAATATTTATTTTTCCTAAAATTGTTTGACCGCATAGAAATTTGCTGTAATTTTCATTCATCAAAATGATCAGTTTGTTTAATTTTTATTTTACTGAAAAACATTTTGTTCTCCCGAGCACTCAGAGAACGATGTTGTTGAATCATCCAAATTTTTGTTGTTTCTACCATAGAATATGGTTATTATATTGACAAAAAAATATTTGTTTGGCCCAACTAAATTGTTTGGTTGTTTTGACCAAATATTCTGGCAGATGGTTGGGTCAATCAAGTATTTTGTTAAAGCAACGAATATTTATTTGATTCAGCCAGATTTTCATGTATATCAAAGAAAACAGTTTTTTTGGTTCAAAAGAATTTTTTTTCTGAGTTTTTAAATTCAAAATGATAATTTAATTTTATGTAACCATCAATCAAACAATAAATAATTAGTTAAAACTATTTGATACTAACATGAGAATACTTACAATGAAATTCTCTAGATATATATTTTTTTATTTGAGAACATTGGTATGATTTGAACTTTTTCTTCCTATTTTGAAGAATACTTATTCAATTTATTAATAGAACCCAATAAAAGAATCCAAATATTCTTGGATAAAACTTCTTATGTTGTTTAAAAGTCATTTTTTTTATTCGAAAATTCATGTATTAGGTAGAAAATGCAAACATTTTATTGAAAATTCATCTTTTTTGCACAAAAATAATCTTCTTGATTAAAAAATAAACTTTTTGGTTGATTATTTTAATTTAAAAATTAATCACTTTGGTTACAAATTGAAACATTTTTCTGAAAATTCGTTTTTTTGGGGGGTGTAGCATTAATTTTTTTATGGTTGGAAATTCATGTATCTTGTTGAAAATTGATCTGTTTAGGTAAACAATTTTTTTATTCTTAGTTGAAAATTCATCCTTTTTTATTGAAAATGTAACTGCTGAGTTGAAAATCAATTTAATTTAAAATTAAAATCTTTTTTTGCTCAAACACTAACTTGGTTTCAAGTTAAACTACTTCCTAAAAAATTAATTTGTTTCTGGCTAAAGATTTATAATTTGAGTTAAAAAATAAACCTTTCGGTCTTAAATTAACTTTTTTGTTTAAAATTTATATTTTCAGTTTGAAAATTCAACTGTTTGGTAGAAAACTAATCTGCTTGGCTTAAGACTTTTACAATTTTTAGAAAATTGAACAACTTTTTTTTTAATTCAACCATTTGTCGGCAATCCTCATTTTTTCTGGTCAAAATTAATTTTTTTACCTGAAAATGTAGCTATTTCATTCTAGGTTGGAAAATTTTCCTTTATAAGTTAAAATTTAAATATTTGGTATAAAATTCATATATTTTGTTGTGCATTTTTTTATTTGGGTGGAAAGCTAATCTTTTTTGGTAAAACTTAATCATTTTTTTTGTTGTGAAAAATTAGTTTCTTCAACTGAAAATTTGACAATTCCATTTTTGGCTGAAAATTGATCTTTTTCAGTTGAAAAATCATCTTCCTTTTTACTTTCTGGTTTAAAAGTTAACTTTCGTCTAAAACGTTCGACTTTTTAGTTCGAAAACTTAACTATTTTGTTGATAATTTGTCTTTTTGGTTGGGGACTTGAATTTATTTTTTCAAATTCGTCTTTTTTCGTCGAATTAAATTAGTTGATAATTCCTGTTTTTTTTTAAATTATTTTTCTAACTAAAATTTCAACTATTCCATTTTTAGTTGTAAACTTATATTTTTTCGCTGAAGACTAAACTATTTAGTTGAAAATTCACGTATTATGTTAAAAATTGGTTTCTTGGTAGAAAATTAATCATCTTTGTTGAAAATATATCTTTGTTGGTTATAAAATTCAGCTTATTTGTAAAAAATTTAATTATCTTGTTGAAAGTTCAACTATTTTGTTGAAAATCCTTTTATTTGGTTAAAAATGCAAGTATTAATTTTTTTATTCGATTTTAATGGTCTTTGATGTATGATCTGTAATTATAAAAATTATGTCAAATTATAGTTCAGGAAAACAGAAAAGAGGTCAATTAGTAATTCGGAAAAGTTAGAATTATAACATAAAGCAGTAGGAAAAATAAAAATTAGGTAAATTGGCCATTAGGATAAATAAAAATGATAGCAAGTTATTATTCGGTCAAATGATTTCAGGTAAAATAAATATTAGAAAAAATAGAATTTGTTCTTTTCCAAATCATATTTTAACATAATATGTATTGTTATTGATTTTTTGAGAAAAATTATACTATATACAGTGTAGCCACTGGATCTGGAAAACTGGAAAAGGACCAGGAATTTTTTGAGATTGCAAAAAGCCAGAAAATGACAGTGAATTTATCTTTTTTCCCGGAATTTTATAAATTTTCCAAAAAAAACCTATAAAATCACTTGAAATATTGCAGTATCACATAATATTATGCAATTTGAAATAAGTTGGACCTAAACTTTTTTTTCAACAATTAATTTAATTGTTAATTTTTTTCAATCAATAAGTCATTCAGTTTACAATATGTAATTCTAAAATCAAATGGAGAAATTTTCAGTTTCAAGAGTTAGAATCTTTCAACTTCAATGACCATGAAAAATTTTGTTGAACCGGGGAAAAACGTGAAGTGCTTTTCAGTAATTTTTTTATTTATGAAATTTAAAAATTTGACTCATTCTGTAAAGTTCTGGAATATGTATGGTTCGTGAATTGAAATAAATATCTTTGCTCAAAGAAGAATATATTTACGAGTGAAAATGAATTTAGCCGGTTAATTTAATTATTGACAGTCTACAAATTTTGTAGGATTTTTTACAGCCCTATTCAGTGATGCGTGTTGTTCATTTGAGCACAGGCTAACATGTGAGCTATGTTAACTGATGTTGTCGTAAACGTTGTAAAATTTACGAGCAGATTGTGGATTCAAGCTTAAAATTGCACTTTATCTTCTTTTTATAATGGCATATCGTGCGGGAATAATGTGGTTTGATATCCAAATGGATTCAATTTTCTTGTGTATGTTCTTTTCTATTTTCCAGATTAGAAATTTCAGACTCAATGCTTTGGTGATTTATTCTCTCTAAAGAACAGGGTGGCCGCAAATCTTCAGTTTTGAAAATGTCCTGAATTTTCCCTGATTTTTGCCTGGTTTGAAGGACAGACCATGCTTACTGTATATTTTGAGGTCGCTGAATCTGAATCCGAGGTCCAAACCCCATAACACGTCACGGTTCTGGGACAACCTTCAAAAACATCACAAAATTTTTTTTCGGTGTCCGGGGGTCCGACCATGTTTATTATTTGTTTTTGGGGTAACTGAAAAAATCGTATTTTATATTACGTCCATGACGTGCTGGTGTTTTTCACACTGCGGATTCGGATTCAGCAACCACAAAAACAAATAGTAAACATACTCTGGCCCCGGACTCGAAAAAAAAGTTTTGGGAGGGTTTATGAGGTTTTGTCGAAAACCTACATTGATAGGATTTTTTTGACCTCGGATTCGGATTCAGAGACCCTGAAAACATATAGTAAACATGGTCTGACCTCCAAAACCGAAAAAATATTTTTTATTGTGTTTTTGAGATTAAGTCAGAACCCTGACGAGCTGGTATTTTTTGGACCAAAGATTCGGATTCAGCGACCCCAAAAACATATAGCAAACATGCTCTGACCCCAGACTCAAAAAAAAAGTTTTAGGAGCGTTTTTGAGGATCTGTCGAAACCCTGACTTGCGAGGATTCTTTGGACCTTGGATTCGGATTCAGCGAGCCTGAAAACATATAGTAAACATGGTCTGACCTCCAAAGCCGAAACAATATTTTTTATTGAGTTTTTGAGATTAAGCCAGAACCCCGACTGGCTGGTATTTTTTGAACCTCGGATTCGGATTCAGCGACCCCAAATAGTAAGCATGGTTTCACCCCCAGACCGAGAAGAAGATTTTTCATTAGGTTTATTGAGTTTATGTCAGAACCCTGACGTGTCGGGGGTTTTTGGACCTCGGATTCGGATTCAGTGACCCCAAAAACATGAAGTAAACATGGTCTCACCTCCAGACCCGGAAAAAGATTTTTTTTTTCTGCTGATGTGCTATTATTCCAAGACCAGAATTTAAATCTTGTAACATTTTTTTATATATAATCTTTTCTAAACGAAATAAAACCATGTCAGATTAAAATTTAGGCATTTCAAATTTATTTAGTTATTTCAACAAAAAAATATGATTTTTCTACCACAAAAGATGAATTTTTAATGAAATATTGAAATTTTTAACCAAAGAGCTTAATTTGTAACAAAAAAATTAATTTTAACAAAATATTTCAAGTTTCAACCCAATAGTCAAATTTTCAACCTGGAAAGGTGAATTCTTAACCACAAATACGGATTTTCAAGCAGAATGATTAATTTTGTACCAAGGAAAACCAATTTTCAACAAAACACATGCAAGAGTTGAATTTCCTTTAAATAATTAATTCGCAACACAAAAAACATATTTTCATCTAAATAGTCCAATTTTTAACTAAAATAACACAGCCACACGAAAAAAAATATTTTTCTGGGTCTTGAGGTCAGATCATTTTTACTTTATGTTTTCGGGGTCGCTGAATCCGAAACCGGGGTCTTAAAGACACCAGCACGTCAGGGTTTTGACACAAATTTAAAAAAGCTTGATAAAAAATCTTTGGTCGGGTCGCAAGGTCAAACCATGTTCAGTACATGTTTTTTTGGGTCACTGATTCCGAATCTAAGGTCCAAAAACCTCAGAATGTGAGTGCCCTAACATAATCTCAAAAAACCTCATAAAAATCATTTTTTGGTTCTGAAGGTCAAACCATGTTCACTATATGTTTTTGAGGTCACTGAATCCGAATCCAAAGTCCAAAATCCCCTAGCACGTCAGGGTTCTGACATAATCTCGAAAACCCTCATAAATTTTTTTTCGAGTCGGGAGGTCAGACCAGGTTTATTATGTTTTTGGGGTCGCTGATTCCGAATTCCGAGGGTTCGACTTTCTGCATCATGAAACGCTTGCGTGCGCCTGCCATTACGGCATCAAACCCCTAAAGTGCTGCAGTTTTTTAAACTACAGATTCGGATTCAGCGACCCCAAAAACATATATTAGACATGATCTGACCTTCAAACCCGAAAAAAATATTATGAGGTTTTTTGAGGTTTTGTCAGAATCCTGACATGCTGGGTTTTTTGGACCTCGGATTCAGAATAAGCGACCGCAAAATCATATATTGAAGATGGTCTGACCTCCGGGCCCGAAAAAAGATTTTGTATGAGGTTTATTGAGGCTGTGTCAGAACCCTGACGTGGACCTCGGATTCGGATTCAGCGACCTAAAAAACATTTCGTAAACTTAGTTCGACCTCCAGACCCGGAAAAAGATTTTTTTTTATGTGGCTGTGTAATGAATCTGCAGCCAAGACATTCAATTTTAACAAAGTAGTTGAACTTTTCACCATAGCAGACAAGAATTGCAACCAAAAAGAGAAATTTTCTTCAAAACAGTTGAATTTTCAACTAGGAAATATTAATTTTCTTTCAAAAAGGAGAATTGAAAAAAATAGTTTAATTTTTAACCAAAGAGACGAATTGTTAACTGTAATTATGAATCATTAATAGGAAAGAAAGTAATTAATTTTAAACCCAAAAATATACATTTTAAATGAAAATAAATACATTTTCAACAAAAAATGGAAAAGTTAGATTTGTTGTTAAATAAATTGATTTCGAGCAAAGAAGGAACGAATTTTGATAAAAATTGTGAAATTTTGAACCAGAAAGATGAACATTCAACAACAACAAAAATACATTTGATTGAGAAGTGGTTCAACCAGCAAAATACTAAAAATTTCAAAAAGAGCTTAATCTTCAGCCTGCAACGATCTAAATTTTCAAAAACATAAATTTTCAAACAAATAGTTGAATTTTTAATTCAAAAAGATACATACTCAACAAAAAATGCTAATTTTAAATTATCAGCAAGAAGAACATTAATTTTAACAACATTCTTCAAGTTTAAACGAAACAGTCTGATTTTCAAACTAAAAAGGTGAATTCTGATTCAGAATTATGGATTTTCAACCCAGAAGATTAATTTTTTACTAAATTCGACTTTCGATGCCTGTGGAGCGGGTCGAAAATCGAACTTTCACCCCTAGGGAAGAAAGTGACAGACAAAATGGAAATGGCGGTGTTTCACACCGCCATTTACATTGAAATAGTTCAATCTTCAACTAAAATAATGAATCTGCAACCAAAAAATTTAATTACAATAAAATTGTTCAACTTTTCACCAAAGGAGACCAAATTTGTAACCAAAAAGAGACATTTTCGTCGAAACAGTTGAAGTTTGAACCCGGAAATATTAATTTTTTACCAAAAAGAAGAATTGAAAAAAATATATTAATTTTCAATCAAAGGGATGAATTGTTAGCTGTAATTATGAATGTTCAATATACAAAAAATAGTTAATTTTAAACCCGAAGATATCAATTTGAGGTAAAAGTAAATCCATTTGCAACAAAAAATTGAATACTTAGATTTTTTCTCTAAAAAATTGATTTTGAACAAAAAAGGAACGAATTTTCATAAAAATAGTGAAATTTTCAACCAAAGAGATGAACTTTCAACAAAATAGTCTAATTTTGAAACAAAGCTGAATCTTCAGCCTACCAATATTTAAATTTTCAGACATAAATTGTCAATGAATTAGTTGATTTTCAACCAAGAAGAATAATTTTCTACCAAAAAAGACGTATTTTAACCAAATACACCAGTTTCAAACAATTTGTTGAGTTTTCAACTGAAAAAAACCAAATTATTGTTAACAAAAAAAATATTCAATAAAACAATTGAACTTTCAACAAAATATTTTAATTTTCAACCGAAGA
This sequence comes from Andricus quercusramuli, assembly GCA_932178445.1. NCBI lineage: Eukaryota > Metazoa > Arthropoda > Insecta > Hymenoptera > Cynipidae > Andricus > Andricus quercusramuli. Next base: position 52,722 of record CAKNXH010059479.1, read on the forward strand.
GATGAATTTTCAACTAAAATGATCAATCTTTTAAAAAAATTCATTTTTAACAAACAGGGTCAACTTTCAACCCAGGAGGTTAATTTTCCAACCAAAAAAGACAACATTTTTAAACAAAAACACGAATCTTTCACAAAAATGTTTAACTTGTAACCTAACAGTTACATTGTTAACCACGAAAGAGGAAATCTCAACCGAGAAGATCAGTTTTCTACCCTAAAAGATAATTTTTCAACTAAAAAAGATCCATTTTTCAACCAAGAATGCAAAAGTTACATTTTCAGTTTGAAAAATTAATTTAGAAAAAAAAAAAATTATTTTGAACAGAATAGTACAATTTTAACCAAGGAGATGAACCTTCAAGCAAAAAAATTAATGTTTAACAAAGTAGTTTCACCAACCGTCAATTCAGTGGATTTTGAAACAAAAAAAGGTGAATTCTTCACGAATAATGTAAATTTGGATGCATTTTGGACAAACATGTCAGTTAAATTTTCAATTATTATTCAAAGACCAGATATGCAATATTATAATATCTTTAGCATAGAATCTTTTATCTGCGGAATAAAATCATTTCAAATTATAATTTAATTTTTCTGAGTGATTCTGATACCAATCTGTTTAGATTACTGAATTTTCCAATCAGGAAAAGAAGATAATTCAAAATATTCAAAAAGATTTCTAATAATTTGCGAAAATTCAATACATTCTTTATAAGCAAATTTTTAAATGAAAAGAAATATTTCTTGCAATAAAATTGAGGTGAAAGCATGTAAACTCAATTCGAAGAAATCTCAAATTATTCATAAGCAAACCCTGCAGATTGGAAAGAATCATGAGTTTAGTGTCTCTATTTGAAAATTTCAAATTAAGATCGAAAATTATTCTATTTTATCTGTTTCGAGGCCCCTTTAGACCTCCTCATCAGAGATTATTCATAGGGAATAACTAAAGGCATGGAAAAAAAAATATAGCTGTAAAGAGAATATTTCAATCAGTCTCAATTAAAAATTAATTAAGTTTAATGTAATCAAAATTATTTATTGAGAAATTGATTGTTTAATTTAAAAGAAATTCTTTCTATTATCTTGTCAAAAAAATTACTTTAACCAATTGATTACTTCTTTTGTTTTTGAAATCGAAGCTAACATTTTTATTGATATCAAAAAAATGTTCTATGAAAACCCCCATAAAATTTGCATTTGATTCAAAAGTCTTTTTGTAAAATTGTGGACATTAATTCTTTGCTTATAAAATAAAATCAATTTCACAAATTCTTCAAAAAACTTTTCTGTAATTTTCTCTTATTTTTTCAGAAAAAGGTTAACCCTTGTATTTGTTTCCTTTTGAATAAATCCAAAGTTTCCTTATTTGTTTTTGTCCTTTTCACACTTGGAAAAACACTATTTAAAAATTATAAAAATTGTTTAAAACGCAATGTAAATGTTACAAGACATAGTTTACAGAATTATTATAATTATTATTGGAAAGACATACATAATTATAATAATATGATAATACATAATACTCAGATAGGTAACAAGAAAGAAAATATTTAAAAAATTTATACGTGAAAACAAGTTTACTGTAGTGAATGTAAATATTTTGGAAAATTAGAATTTGATTGAATAATTTAAAGAGAAAATTATTGAAGCCAAAATAATAATTCTCAAAAAAAAAAGAACAATTATATTCAAAAATGAGATCTCAGATATTGTTATTAAGTTTCTAGATAAAGTCAAGTCACAAAAATTACTTATAAAGAGAGAACCGAGTTTTCAAAATCACCCATCAATTAATTTTTAATCAATTTTAAATCAAAATATGAAAAACTCAGAATTTAATCTGAATAATATTTGTACTGGGAATGAAAAATAAATTTATCAAAAACATAGAAGGACAGATAAAAAGGTATGGTATACAAATTTTTTTTTATCAAATAATGTATTAGTTAAATATTAAGTTACTCAAAGGTACATGATAAGATTATGCACAAGTTTATGATATATGGCATTTTCCTCAGATAACCTTTCGTTATGGGTAACAATGGTATAAAAACTTATTTTATATAATTTTTTAATTTCTTATCCGTCACAGTTATTTAATATGCCTCTTATACAAATTTTCTGAATTTTACTCTGCTGCAAAAACATTTTTTGTATAATTTGAAAAAAAAACCTTTGTCTTAAAATCGTAAAGGCATACAATGAAAAGAAGAATGCAAAACGATTTCCTGGAAAACGATAACGAAGAGGAAACGTAAAATTGACAAAGGGAAGAAATATCGAGGTTCGCCCCAAAATCACATTGCTGGTTCTTTCTGGACGATCCATGGTTGATCCATTATTCATCAGCGTATATGTCGGTTTTTCAGATTTTTATGGAGGGTGCAGCCCATGGATATTTTGAAGAATAAAATTTCCCTGAAATCCCCTGAAAGGAAATGCTTTCTCTGGTAAGAGAATTTAAAAAAATTGTTTTTCCTATCTCAAAAGACCTTTCACAAACCTTTACAAATTTTTTACAAATCTGGATATTGAAATTTCATTCATGAATCTTCTTTGCAAATATGCGAGATGGGGTTTTTCATTCCAATTTGGAAACGGACTGAATTTATAAATTTCTGAAGCGAGCGAATGATTTCATAAATGTATCTATTTTTCAGTTTGTCGTAAGCTTTTTTTGCACCAATTGAAACATAATATCAACCGCGATTTTCACTATTTGGTTTTATCATGAATAATTTTACTGTAGACGAAAATTTCTAATGTTGAACTTTTTATTTATTCAAATTTTATAAACAATAAAAAATGTGCAATTTATCTATGGAAGAAGAATCAAGAAAAATAGATCATTGAATTTTCAACAAAGTTACTTTTTAACCAAGTCATAAACCAAAAAAAAAAATAATTTTTAACACCGCAGTTCAACTTTCAACCAAACTCTTTCTTGAATTTTCAATAAAACAATGAAATTTTGAAAAATTTAATAAAAGAGTTTTTAACTAAGAAAGATAATGAATTATTAACAAAGTAGTTTCACTTTTAAAGAAAAAGTTGAACTTTCTACGAGAGAGTTGAATTTTCAACAAAGAAATACTATTCAGTCACAAGAGAAAAAAAATTCAACAACATTTTTGAAGTTGCAAGCCACAGAGCCAAGTTTTTTACAACGACTATTTAACACGAAAATATGAATTTTCAATGAAAGTATTGAATTCTTAACGGAAACAGATAAATTTTGAATAAAAAATTTACATTTTGTGTGTGTGTGTTTGTGTGTGTGGATGTGTGAATGTAACACTTTTTTGTGAACACGGTAACTAGAAAACTGTTAAAATGAATTGATGGAATTCGGAGGGCTTATTTTCCTTACTACTATCTTGGAAATGGCCGGAGGATTTCTGAAAATATTGATTGCATTTTTCTTTAGCATTCAATATTATTTTGAAAATCGGGTTCTATAGTAAAACTTCTCTTATTGGCATAAGTCAAAATGGATGCAGCAACATAAAATATTCCTTGGTTTGAGGCGAATCGATTGACCTATAATATTAATATATTTAGTTTAAAAGTAGGGAAGTTATGGTAATTTATATATTTTGAAAATCGGTTTTTCATAGTAAAACTTTTTTTGTTAACATAATTAAAAGTTGATGCAAGAACAGGAAAGATGTGTTGATTTAAGTCGAATCAATTGACCTATAATACTAATACATTTTATCAAAGACTTCACATTTCATTAAATAGTAGGGAATTCATGGTCATTTATATATTCTAAAAATCGTTTTTTTATAGGAAAACTTCTTTCATTAACATAATTCAAAATTGATGCAAGAACAGAAAAGATTTGTTGATTCGAGTCGAATCGATTGACCTGTAATATTAATACATTTTATTGAAGAGTAAGGAAGCTATGACAATGCATAATATTTGAAAATACGTTTTTTTATAAGAAAACTTTTTTCTTCAACATAATTCAAAGTTGATACAGAAATATAAAAGATTCCTTGGTACAAAACAAATCGATTGACCTATAATATTAATACATTTTATTGAAGAGTAGAGAATTTATGGTAATTTATGTATTTCGAAAATCGCTTTTCTATAGGAAAATTTATTCATTAACACAATTTAGAGCTGATGCAAGAACACGAAAGATGTTTTGATTTGAGTCGAATTGACCGTTCTATAATATTAATAGATTCTATTAAAGAGTAAGGAAGCTATGGTTATCAGGATATTTGAAAATACGTTTTTTATAGGAAAACCTTTTTCTTCAACATAATTCAAAGTTGATGCAAGAGTACGAAAGATTACTTGGTTCAAAACGAATCGATTGACCTATAATGTTAATACAGTTGATTGAAGAGTACGGAATTCATGGTAATTTATATATCTTGAAAATTGGTTTCTTATAGTAAAAGTTTCTTCATTAACGAGTTTAAAAACTGATGCAAGAACAGAAAAAATGTGCTGATTCGAGTCGAATCGATTGACCTTTAATATTAATAGATTTTATTGACGAGTAAGGAAGCTATGGTAATGCATAATATTCGAAAATACCTTTTTTTATAGCAAAATTTTTCTCTTCAAAATAATTCAAAGTTGATGCAAGAGTATGAAAGATTCCTTGGTCTAAAACGACCCGATTGACCTATGATATTAATACGTTTCATTAGAGAGTAGAAAACTTATGGTCATTTATATATTTTGAAAATCGGGGTTTTATAGTGAAACTCTTTTCATTAACATAATTCGAAGTTGATGCAAGAACAGAAAATATGTGTTTTTCCGATTTGAATCGATTGGCTTATTATAATAATGCATTTAATTGAAGGGTAAGGAAGCTATGGTAATACATAATATTTGAAAATGCGTTTTTTTATAGTGTAACTTTTTTCTTCAAAATAATTCAAATTTGATTCAAGAACAGAAAAGGTGTTCTAATTCGAGTCGAATTGGTTAACCTATAATATTCAGACATTACATTGAAGATTAAGGAAGCTATGGTGATGCCTAATATCTCAAAATACGTTTTTCTATAGAAAAACTTTTTTCTTCAACATAATCCAAAGTTGATGCAGGAATATGAAAGATTCCTTGGTGCAAAACGACTTGATTGACTTACGATATTAATACGTTTCGTTGAAGAGTAAGGAAGTTACGGTAATTTATATATTTTTTAATCGTTTTTTATAGTAAAAATTGTCTCATTCTCATAAATTAAAGATGATGCGAGAACAAAAAATTTGTGTCGATTCAAGACAAATTGATTGACCCATAATATTTACACGTTTTATTGAATAGTAAGGAAGCTATGGCAATGCATAATGTTTGAAAACACTATTTTTTATAGTAAAACTCTTGTCGCTAACATAATTAAAAATTGATGCCAGAATGGAAGAGATTCTTTTATTCGAGGAAAATCGATCGATCTATAATATTAATACACTTTATTTGAGATTAGGGAAGTTGTGCTCATTGCTCATTTATAATATTTGAATCATATCTTTCAAGCAGAAAAACTTTTTTTCATCGACATAATTCAAAGCTGACGCATGAACAGAAAAAATGTTTTGATCATAAATTTCCAAATACAATAATTCTGACCATTTCTGTAAAGAAATCATAAAGCTGGGAAAGGGCATGCGACGGCATTTTTCCCTTCCCTCTTCTAGCTCGAAAAATTATCATTTCGAATACAAAATTTGATTTGTCTGATTTGTCTCTGTATATGAAAAATTGTTTGTATTATTTTGTAATTTTGTATTTTTCGTGAATTTCTATTTCTAAATTTATCAGAATGAAGACTTTGGTTTGTCTATTACTGAAAAAAATAACTAAAGCTTCCTCTATGAGAAAGCAAATATATTTGCTAACGGGAAGCAAAGTGCTCATGAAATGAGCACCATACAATTATAAATACAAATAAAGTGGAAACACTCGAGATCGAATTCACAGCTAATTCATTTTGTAATTGTGTCTGGTGTTTGGAGGCTTCAATATCTGGAAAAATATTCTTATCTCAGTCTAAAAAGTATGAAGCAATATAATTAAATTTGATGAAGCATTGTGGGAAAGGGGTTCATCTTTGCATAACTTACCCTCTCGGCGGGATTTACGCAGATAGTCTAAAACAAAGTGCCCTGAGTGCCAACTCAGGCTAAAGGTCCTGTGCAATTTATATCTAGAGTTAACCCAGCATCAGAAAGTAGAACGAGGAGGGTAGAATGGATTAGACAGTAGGATTAAAACTTTGAATTAGAGACAAGGAATCCGAATCGAATTCTGGATTGTGGATTCTGGTGCAATAAACGTTACTAGGTTGCACAGAACGCCATTCTTTCTTGGGAACACCTCAGTCTCATTGTTCATCAACCTTTCAGCAAGACTAAACTAAAGTTGAGCGAACTTTGCTACAACGAATTTCCATTCTATAGAGTATTCTTGATACCTCACAAAGCGATACGAGACCTCGAGGATTGGTGACAGGGTGAAGCTTATAAACTCAATTCAGGAGGTTAAGTCTTTGGTTCAGACTTTCGCTCGGAAATGTATCATTTATATTTTGCATTTTGATTAATCTATTGTTGACGAAACAATTAAATTTGTATTTATCAAAGACTCTTTGAAGTATTAGATCAAAATCTTTGAAGCAATTAACAAGTACTTTCATTTTTAGGACTTTGGGGTCGGAACAAGGCTGACCGCATTTGAATGGGAGAGTTTACGACCCACCAGAGTAAGCGATCTGTTCAAGTCCGAGTTCTGCGAAAATTTAAATTTAATAAATAAACAATTCCTTCTTCTGGACGAATTATCATTAAAAGTTTATAGATCATTTGTAAAATAAAGTAAAAGAGTAAGTCATCCAGTTGGAAGAGAAAAAATTTAATATTTTAATCACTGGTCACTTTTTCTTGCGTAGTTATAAATTTTACAAACATAACATTATTGTCTACTGAAAAAATTTAAAGTACGTGTTTTGATAAGATTCTCTATTTTTCAACAAATTGTAGAACTTTCAACTAATACCGATAAATTTTGAAAAAAAAATCAAATGGTTTCATTTTCAACCAAAAAGATAAGTTTTCAAACAACAAGGATACATTTTTAACTAAAAAGACAAACTTCAAACAAAAAAAAACATAAAAAAATATATTTCATATTCCAACCAAGGAAGATTTTGGATATTTTTATATTAAATAGAAAAACAGTTTCATTTAAACCGAAAAGACAATTTTTAAATGAAATACTTAATTTTGAAGTACAAAAATTAATTTTTTTAAAATAAATTGTTTTCAATAAAATAGTTAAATTTTCATAGAAAGGAATGAATTGGCAAATAAGAAAAAATTGTACGAAAACATGCAAATAGTTCAATTTTCTACAAAAAGATAATTTCAAAAGAAAAAGGATTAATTTTCTACTAGAAAGACAAATTTTAAACAAAATACACAATCCATCTGAATGTTTGATTTTATAGATAAAAAAGGCAAACTTTCTACTAAAAGAAGCATAATTTTTAACAGAATTGTTAAATTTTCCACCAATAATAGAATGGTGAAATGTTCAGATAGAAAAATTGAATTTCGTACAATATAGTGCAATTCGCAACGAAAAAGTGAATTTTCGAATAAGAAAAAAAAAAAAAAATTCCACCAAAAATGAAACAATTAAATTTTCTGTTGAAAAAAAAATTTTTTAATCCAAAAACGTGGAATTCTCAATAGAATAGTTGAACTTTCAGCCATAGAGATTAATTTTCAAACAAAGTAATGAATACATAAATTTTCAACAAAAAATGGAATATTTGGTATTTCCACCAAAAAAGATTTTTAATATTTTAATATTGAATAAAAAAGAGTTGAATACAAACAGAAAATGCAAATCTGAGATGAAATACTTAATTTTTTAGTTCAAAAATTATTACGAAACAACAAAATTTTTGTCAATAAAATAGTTGAATTTCTATAGAATGAATTGAATTTTCAAGTAAAAAAATATGTACCAAAAAAAGCAGTAGTTAAATTTTCAGTGAAGAAAGTAATTTTGAACCAAAAAAGGCAGGTTTGAATAAAATAATTAAATTTCCGACCAAAAATAATGAATTTTCAAACAGAAAGATGAATGTTCAAATAAGAAGATTAATTTTCTACCAAAAAGCCGAATTTTCAACTAAAAAATTAACTGTTAACAAAAAAAAAAAAATAGTTTCAACAAAGTAGTTAAATTTTGAACTAAAAAAAGAAATTGCTAACCAAAATAAATGAATACACAAACAAGAAGGATGATTTTCTGAATAAAAGTCAATTTGCAAACACAAAGCCAACACATTTATGGCCAGCGGCCATACCACGCTGAAAAAACCAGTTCTCGTTAGATCACTTAAGTTAAGCAGTATTGGGCGCAGTTAGTACATGGATGGGTGACCATTCAGGAATACTACTGCGTGCTGTTGGCTCGTCGTGGGTGTGGTGAGCCCACACTTATAGTTATTTACTACAAGAAACTATCCACCTAGAAGCACTACCCGAATCGGGTAGTGGCACGCCTACCCCGAAAGGGAAATGGCTTAATAGTATACATAGTCAACTAAAAAAATTAATTTACAAGAAAAGCAAAACAAATTTTTATGAATTAGTTGAATTTTCAAGCGAGAAACGATTTTTCAACCAGAAAGTTTAATTTTTAAGCATCAAGATTAATTTTTAACCGAAAGAGACAACTTTTCCATAAAAAACATGAAATTGGATCCAAACAGTTGAATTCAACTAAAAGAAAGAAGACGATTTTGAAAATTCGTTTTTTGCAAAGCCAAAACCAGAAATAGGTGGTTAGAAGAAAATACCAAAATTTTCAACCTAAACTGACGAATTTTCAACTGGAATATTATTTTTCAACAGAAAACAACATATTTTTAACAAAGTAGTTAAATTTTTAACCAATGAAATGAATTATTAACCAAAATAAATGAACTTTCAAAAAAGAAATACAATTTTCTAAAAAAAAGTCAATTTTCACACGCATAGTTGAATTTTCAACTAAAAAAAATCAATTTTCTAGAAAAGAGAAACGAATTTCTATAAATGAGTTAAATTTTCAACGAGAAAATGATTTTTCCACCAAAAAGATCAATTGTTAAGCATAAAGATTAATTTACAACCGAAAGAAACGAATTTTTAATAATATAGGGGACGGTGGGGAGTTGTGGGCCGTGGGGAGTCGCGGGCCACCTCAATCTCCACCATGTTGTGGGTGGTAGGAGTGCTTTAACAACTGCCAAAAGACTCTCTTTGTGTGAGCTCGCTTTGTGAACTCGAATCATAGTCTCAACACTCGTAGTTAGTATTTTGACATTGTTGATTAAAGAAATCAAAATAAAAGTTTGTGTACAACTCAAGTGGTTGATATTCGAAGTCCCGTTGTGCAGCATATTTCAAAAGTAAGTTAGAAAAAAATATTCCTTGAGCAATTGGCTTTAAATTCAATCAAACAATTTCGGTAAAACATTCATTGTTTGTATAGCAATTCGGTCATTTCGAAAATGTCAGCTGTGGGGAGTTGTGGTCCACCATTAGTGGGAAGTCGTGGGCCAAACGTTCTTAATGCGTATTTCAATTTTTTAAGTGAAACTTCTTTTCCCTTGTTCTGAAAGTGAGGATCACAATGATTTCGCCCCCTCCTCATTGATCGCATCGTATGCAACCCTTAGACGTCAGCATTTTCGGGCCATTTAAAAAAATGTTCCAGAATCAGAATAATATTTTTTTAATCTTTTTAAAATCATTAATTTTCATTCACTGCAACTTTAATGAACATAAAGTACTGGAATATGCCATTTTATTTTATTTTTTGTCATGGCCCACAACTCCCCACCAAAATTACAAATATCGATTTTTATAAGATTTACGTCATCCTAAATATTCCTCGCGCATCAACGAATTTTATTAATTGTGGTCTCCACTTGAATTAACATCCGAATGGTTGATTTTTAAAGTAAAGGAGGCGAATTTCTAACAAAAAACGGTAAGCTAAATTTTCGGTTTATCAATTTTTAACGAAAAAAAATAGATTATCACAAAAATAGTTTATTTTAAACCAAAGAGATGAATCTTCAACAAACAGCGTAGAATGTAATAGTTGATATTTAAAACAAAAAATATTTTTAATCAAAAGTCTTTGAATTCAATCAAAAAGGATGAATTTTCAACAAATTATGTAATTTTTTAAATAAAAACGATCAGTTTATAACAAAAAATAAATGAAAAACAAATAAAAGGCAACTTTTCAAGAAAAGAGTGAGGTTTTCAACTGAAGAGAAGAAACTTCGACTGATCAACTTTTAATAAAAAACAGTTGAATTTAACCAAAAGAAAGAGGACAATTTTTGAATTTTTTCTTTCGAACTGAATGACTGACACTTGGACTCTATTTCACGAATGAATTATTATATTGTTATTAATAATTTGTATAAGAAAACTATTTTTCATTTATTAAATTTACATTTCGCAGAACTCGGACACGAACAGATCGCGCTCTCTGGTGATTGGTATCTTGAGAAGCGGGGGGGGGGGGGGCCCAACTCTTTTCTATTCTGTCTTACGTGGGGTTGGTCTAAATTTTTTCTCACGGAAGAGATTTTTACGTCTAAGAATCACTGAAAAACAAATATTAAACAATTTGGTAACAAATTCAACTATTTGGTCGAAAGATGAACTACTTTCTTAAAAATTATTGTTTTTCATTCAAAGAATTTTTATCGGAAAGTTTATTTCTCTGGTCGAAACCTCAACTCTTTTGCCGAAAAATCGTTTTTCTGCATTGAAAAATGATTTTCTCAATTT
>CAKNXH010059479.1:63670-77151 GCA_932178445.1 Andricus quercusramuli
TTTTTTTTCCTGTTGAAAATTCGTCTTTTCTGGTAGAAAATTAATTCTCTCTGTTCAAAATTCAACTATTTGGTTCAAGATTCATGTCACTTGTTTGAAAAATTAGAATTTTTTGTAGAAATTTAATCTTTTTGGTTAAAAATGCAATGGTTCGGTTAGAAAATAATAAGTTTTGGTTGAAGGCTCAACTGTTTTTGTTAAAAATTCATCTTTTTTTTATTGAATTCAACAGTCCCAAATTCAAAATTTAGATTTTTTTGGTTGAAATATCAACTATTACATTATTTGTTCGAATTTCATCTTTTTTGTTGGATTTTGATTTTTTTTTAATTGAAAAATTAAATATTCCATTATTGATAGAAAATTGATCTTTCTCAGTTGATACATCAACTATTTGGCTCAAAATTTATGTAATTTATATTTATTTATTTTAACATATCTAGTCATGTTATAAAATGTAAGTAGTGCATATTTTTTAAAATTAACATTTTTTCATTTTTTATGAGCATACATTTTTTTTCATTTTGAAATAAATAAATAGAGATAAATTTATTTTTTGATGTTGGAAAAATTCATCTCATCAATTCTGAAGTTAAATTATACATTTTTTTTGTATTAAAAGTTTCAACTTCTAGAATTTCAGATCCTTTGACTTTGAAATATTCAAGTTTGTTTTGTATTTCAAATTTTCAAAATTTAATCACTTCAATTTGAAAATGGTTTAAAATCGAAAGTTCTTCATTTTCAACGTTTAATTAGAAATAAAATCATTTCAATCTTAAAATAACCAATTTTCAAGAATCGAATATAACATTATTCAATTTTCAACATATCGAAATTGTCCTGTTCACGAAATTCCCAATTAAAAATAAAATTGATCAGTTTTAAATGCTTTCGCTTAGAAATTATACAGTTTTCTTTTTAATGAAATTTTACAATTTCCAAATTTTTGTTTGAAATGTTTTTGAATTTCAAATGCTTCTGATTCAACTTTTCCAAATAATTTGTTTTAGATTTGAAACGATTTGATTCAGATATTATGAAGTTTAATTGAAATATTGTGCTGTATCAAAATTTTTACATAATATCAAATTGTTTGATTTGGAATGCTTTCAATTCAAAATTGATGAAAACATTTCAAAGAAATGGCAATTGCTTTCAAATCAAACATATTAATTATTGTTCCAAAAAATTTTAAATTCTTTTTTTACTCCAGGGTGAGTAAAAATTGAGATGTCGGAAAACTGCCTTGTCGAAAGTATCGGATAGGAATTCCTTCCGAACCAATCCGAATCATTCCGGAATCTGTATCCGAACTAATCCGAGTCAATTCGAACCAATCCGAAAAAAGTTCTACATTTTGTTTGACCCAAATCGTTTAAAAATCAATCCGACTCAATTTGGTTCAATCCGAACACCAATACGAACCAATCCGAACGAAAGTTTCAATTCAAATGAATCCGAATCAAGCCGAACTCGGATTGATATACACTGAATTTTCAATCCGAATGAATCCGAGTTAGGATTGAATTCGATTCATTCGCATGGAAAATCGTTTTAGTTCCGTCCGAGTTTGGATTCATTCGAATTGAAAATTTGTCTAGGATTTATTCGGATTGGAAGTTCAGATTGAAACGGACTGAGTCGGATTAATTTTTGACCGAATCGGATCGAACGGAATGTAGAAATATTTCGGATTAGTTCGAATTAACTCGGATTGGTTCGGATACAGATTCCGGAATGGTTTGGTTGACTTCAGATTGGTTCCGAAGGAATTCCAATCCGCTGATTTTGCCAGGGTAGGGGAGAAAGAAACGGGAGATAGGGAAATAAGAAAAAATAGGAAACAACAAGAGACGAGGTAGAAAAGATTGGAGGATATGCTACTGGAATGTAGCAGGCTTGGAAAAAAAGGACGGGTAATAATTTATGAGAAAAACAATAGGATGTAGTAGTAATGATGGAGGCGTAGCTAGATGGAAAGGGTAGGGAAAGAGTAAGGGTTACCAGGAGGTTACGAATAGCAGATTAAAATGCAAAGAGGAAGGACACAAAAGGCAGAGTAGTGGGAGGACTGGTAATGAGGTGAAGGCACGAGTGTATAACAGAAAACGACAAGGAAGAGAAGAAATGTCGAAAAGGTTTAATAGCAGAAGAGGTAAAGACGGGAGGAGAAAGGTGGAAGACAGTCGGATGATAACGGTGATATGCAGGAAAACTCAGAAAAGATAAAGTAACTGATGAGAGAATATAAATAGAAGATTAGGCTTGTAACAGAAGAAGATTTTATTGCGTGAACAGGAGATAGTTGTGAAAGGGAATGGAGAGGAGAGCGAGGAAAAATGCATAGAGAAGAAACAGAACCGGGAGGAAGATAAATGTTTTTAGAGATTGAAGGAGATGGGGTGGTTTATTTTGAGTGGGAAAATAAATGGGATAAGAAACGAGAATATATACGCTCAGAAGGAGAAAACATAACTATAATTGATTAGGTGATAGTGGACGACGAGGTAAGAGAAAAGGTCAAGGAACTAGAGGTAGGGGATTATATATAGATTCGGATAACTTTCCCATAATAGTGTCATTAGAGGAAGAAAAAAGTAATGAACAATAAGGATAAAAAGAAAGTGAAGATAAAAAAAGCAGGCAGAGAGTATTGTTAATTAGAAGGAAAAGAACAGTGTAAGGTAAAGGTAGGTGATAGCAAAATGCGAGAAGAAAATGTAAACGAATAGAAGTAATAATAGGGGAAATGAGAAGAGTATTGCCGTGCAAAAGCAAAAAAGAAGTTAATAAAGGAGGTTATAGAAGTGAGAGGGATGTGGAATTTGAAGGGGAGAAGAAGGATGTGAGAAAGGAATTAGGAAAATGGAGAAAAGGAGAAGGTTGCAGAAAAGAATATGGAAGAAGAAAGAAGTAGTACACTGAGTTGTGTGATGAAAAAAAGGAGGAGAAATATAAAAGTATTGAAGAAGAGGGGGATAAGGGAAAGACAGAAAAAGAGGTTTGGAAGGTAGTAAATGGAGACAGAAAAGGAATGAAAAGAGTAAACCAGGATATTGAGATGTAAGAATAGAAAAAAATATTTAAGGGATTTGCCAGGAGGTGTAGAGAGGAAAGTTAGGAAAGGAGGAAAATATAGCAAGGGGAAAAAGGAGGAAAAAAACATAGTGATGGACGAGATAGTCAAGGAGTTTGGAATTATAGAAGATGAAAACATATTTTTTCTGAATCAAGGCATACAGGGGGAAAGATATAGAAGGAGCTGAGAGAGGGTTTAATAAGGAGAGTATCGCCAAACTTGTCAAAAGACCAATAGCAAAGTAAATTTAAGCAGGGCAAGTGGAAGATAGTTTCCGATTGATGAGAGTAGTAAGACAAGGTTGTCCTCTGAGCGCACTTTTATTTGATATAATAATGCAGACTTAGAAGAAGAAATGAAGAGGAAAGGATGGACACGAGTTAGGATGGGAAAATAAAATATATATATACACTGGAATACGCGCACGATATAGTGTTAATAGCAAAGGATGAAGAAGGGATGGCGAGCTTAACCACGCGATTGGAGAAATACCTAGATAGAGGAAAGTTGAATTCAAGTGTAGAAAATACAAAGATGATGTTTACAAAAGGATGAGATGGAAGAAAAATTTGACTGGTAGAGAGTGAAGGGAGTAAAGGGAGTAAAGGTAGAAGAAGTAAAGGAGTTCAGAGGTTTCTGATATACTCTGAAAACAATTGGAAATCATAGAGCTCATATAAGAGAAAGGATAGAAAAGCGGCAGGGGTAATGAAACACATATGAGAAATATGAAGAAGAAGGCTACAAAATGATCGGAGAAGGTGAATGTGGTTATTTGATACGCTAGCATGATGGGCATTGGCCTCTGGAGCCTAGATGTGGGGATGGAAGAAAAGTAAAGAGATTGAATATAGTGTTTCTAGAGTGGTGAGATATTGAGTAGGTGAGAGAGAAAGCGCAAAGGGATAAATAAAGCGCCAGAGTGGGAAAGAAGAACATGGAAGTTCGAGAAGAAGCTAAGAGAGAGAGAAAAGGAGGGACTTAGCGCAATAGTGTTTTTTGAAGGAGGTAGATAAAGGAGAGGGAGGGCGATAGCATGAAGGAGAAGGGGAGAAGGAAGTTCTTTAGTGCTAGATATATAAGAGAGAGGACTGGAGTAAACTATGGAGAATCAGAGGAAAGATACAGGAAAAGACAATAGAAAGATGAGTGACTATTAAGGAATCAGAACGTAATGAAGGGTATAAGATGATAAAAGAGGAAAGAGTACCATAGTAAACAGAAAATGGATGGAAAGAGAGGATCGTCCAGAATAGAAAGTTTCCGATTGGGAAAGAAAGCAATAGATATTATGTATTGGGAAAAGAAATAGAACAGAAAATGCAGAATCTGTGAATAAGGAGAGGAAATATTGGAATATCTATGAATTCTAGAAAATAATGGTTTTAGGAGACGAATGGAAGATAAAGAAAGCTGGCAAGAGAATGTGGCAAAGGTTTTAGGGAAGGATGGGTTGGGTGAGGAGTGGATGAAAGAATTGACGAGGGCTAGAGGGGAGAATGAAAAAGAATGAAAGGAGTGAATGTGGAAAAAAGGCAAGGTCTATTGCATATTTAACAAGATTGATGAAAGGACATATATTCGTTGCTGAGAGAAAGGGGTGGGTATGATTGAGGAATAAAAATATAATAAACGGTATAAGATGATTGAAAAGGATGAAGTATCAAAGTATTTGTAAAAGGGAAGGAAAGAAAGGAAATTGACCAGAATAGCAAGATTTAGATTTATGAACAAGGAAAGTGAAAGGATGTATTGGTAAGTGGAAGAGAACAGAAAGTCTAAGTAGGAAGAGGAAACATGTGGGCATATATGGCAATTGTGTTATGGGAATAAGAGAAGTGAAGATTAAGATATAAGAATTATTATATTATTTATAAATAGGAATTAAAAAAGTTTTTAAAAATGAATAGTGTTTTCTACTAGTAGTATACAATGATGATTGTCTTGTGTGAAGATATGAAATTGCGAACAAAACGAAAACTTGTGAAAGTTCTGTGAAAATAATTTGTGAATCTCCTCTCTAACTCTTAACATTTGTCTATCTCCCTGCTCTCTTGGAACTTATTCATATCTCCGTCCTTAAAGGTTATTTTTTACACATTACGAGAGGTTAATCGACGTCTAACTTTCTGAAAGAGCCATAAGTTCCAAAAAGGTTGTCTGGGTTCACTGTTGGTCCAGGTCGAAGAGCCTCATTCGTCAAGACATCTTCTTCTTTTTTGAACCAATCTGTCAAATCTATCAACTTGTTCAGCCACTTCTCTGAATAGTACATAAACAATAAAAGAATTAGGCCAGGATTATAGATGAAAAAAAAAACAGAAATTTCTTAATTTATTCTTAAACTCACTTTGTATTTCATCCATGGACAATTCGTCACCACCATAATCCACAGGTAATATGGATTTTGGAACGACGTTGTAAAGAGACTCGAGAGATGTATGGACTTGAATCTGAGGAAGAATAATAATTAGATTATTATTTAAAGTTAATTAAATTGATTATCATATAAATGTTTATAGAATTTGAAAAACTGGTAATATTTTTCATAAATATTTTTGTCATTGAATGACTCTGATTTTTATTTCTTGTATCAATCTTGGAAATGTTGAGAAATTTGTAATGGGGGTTTCTTCTGTTTTTTTAAATTTGTTTACGTTAATTAAATTTTTTATAATTTAAATGCAGAATTGCCACAGGTTAGGGAATTTCAGAAATTCAGAAAATGTTAGAAAGTGCCAGAGAAAACCTTAAAGATACAGGAAATTTTCGATAAATTGAAGTTGAAGTTTAGAAATCATCCGCACTTTTTCGTTTAAAGTTCGTATTTTTGGTTTAACAATTTAACCATTTTCGAGAAACTTAAAGTGATTTGGGGATGGTTCGTATTTTTAGCAAAAAACTAAACATTATTCTGAATTAAATTTTTCTGGAAAAAGATCTTCTCCTTTCGCTCCGCTGGGAATCGAACCACAGAACTTCCGAATGCCGGTCGGGTGTTTTCCCATTAAGCTACTAGAGATATAAAAAAAAAACTTTTTTCAGAAAATACACGCATTATTTTGCAAGGTGGTACATATAAAATTTTTCAAGGAATCTGTATTATCATCAGAGAATAAATAATATTGTTAAGGTCTTCCCAGACTAGATGGAAATATGAATTGAAAATTATTTTAGGGTACCACCTTGTAAAATAATGTATTTTCTGAAAGAAGTCCCTTTTCTCGATTTTTCTAGTAGCTTAATGGAGAAGCACCCGACCGGCAATCGGAAGTTCTGTGGTTCGATTCCCAGCGGAGCGAAAAAAGATCTTTTTTCCAGAAAAATATTAATTAAAATAATTTTTCATTCATATTTTCCTCCAGTCTGAAAATACAATAAAAATGTCTGTTATTCTCTAATGATAATACAGATTCCTTGAAAAATCAACATTTTTTATAACAGTTTTTCTATCGAGTGGAAAACCTTTCTTGGTTGAAAATTCAACTCTTCTGTTGAAGAATAATTTTTGATGGTAAAAAGTAATATGATTAGACGGAACTTAATCCTTTTTGTTCATGATTTATCTTTTTTATATGAAAATTTGTACTTTGTACTTTGTACTTTTTGTTTTTACTTTTTGTACTTTGTTGAAAATTTGTCTCTTTTGGGTACAAGGTTCAACTATTCTACTAAAAAATTCAACTTTCGTAGAAAAATCGTTTTTTGGCAATCTTTCTTGTTCAAAGATTCCACGATGAAGTTAAAAATTAATTTTTTTGGTAATGATTTATCATTATAGATAAAAATTTCTTTCTTTGGGTGGAACGCCTTTTTTCAAATTAATGTTTCGAAATGAAAATGAAACTACTCCATTGTTTCTTCAAAATTTATATTTTTCAGTTTGAAGTTTATTTAATTGGTTTGAAACTTGTCCCTTTATGTTGAAAATTTAATATTTTGAGTAAAAAATTTATTTTTTACCTTCAAAATTTCAAAATTCTGATGAAAAAGAAATTTTTTCGTTAGAAATTCATATTTCTGGTGTGAAAATTCAAATCTTTTGTAGAAAATAATTCGTCTCTTCAGCATGAAAATTCAATATTTTGGATAACATTTTTTTCCTTCACTGATTCAGACATCTTTTTTCTAGAAAATTTAACTTGTTTGTTGAAAATTAATCTGCATTGGTTACAGACTAAATTAAAGTATTTGATTACAAATGTGTCTTTTTTAGTGCAAATTTTATCAATTTGATTAAAAATTCATCCATTTTGTTTAAAAATAAACTACTTTTTTTATCTATATATTTTGTTAAAAATTTCCTTTTTTAGTAGAAAAGTATTATAATCAGATGAAACTTCTTATTTTTGATTAAAAATTCATCTTTCTATCTGACAATTCTGCTACTCTATTTTTGGTTGAAAATTCATTGTCTTGGATAAAAACTTATACTTTTAGTTAAAAACTAATATCTGTAGTTGAAAACTTGACCATGTAATTTTTTTTAATTTTAAGCAAATAATTTTTTAAACTAAAAATTCAATGATTGCTTGAAAATTTATCTTTGTCAGTTGAAAGTTCATTTCACTTGTTTAAAAATCGTCTTTTTTTTGGGTTGAAAATTCGATAAGTTTGGTAGAAGATTTGTTCCTTTGCCTCTAAAATCAATTAATTCTATTAGAAATTAACTTTTGTTTGAAAATCGTATTTTCGGTTTGACAATTCAACTGTTCTGCAAAAAATGCGTCTTTTCGGGAAGAAAATTCGATATTTTTGATTCCATTTTTTTTCTTTTTTGACTGCAAAATATTTTTTGGTGGAAAATTGAACTTTTTGGTTGTATAATTCGTCTTTTTGGGTAATAAAGTAATATCATCAGATTCAACTGTATCTTTTTGGTAGAAAATGTATCTCTTTGGTTGAAAATTCCTCTATTTGGTTAATTTTTTTTTCGGACAATTCATTTTTTTTTAATTCATTTCTTTTCTTCAAAATTCAACTATGAAATTTCGTTTCTCTGTTGCTAACAATTAATTTTTCCAACAGAAACTGTAACTTTCTCATTTCTGCTTAAAATTAATCTTCTTTAGTGGAAAATTCACTCATCTTTCTTGACGCTCGTCTATCTTGGGTTGATAATTAAATTATTTTGGTAGAAAATTCGTTTTCTTTTTTGCTTTAAAATTCATATATTTTGTTAAAAATTAGTTGTTTTTTTTTAAAGAAAAGTAATTTCTTCAGATGAATCTTAATTTTTCATTTGTTGAAAATTTATTTCCTTTGTTGAAAATGTAACTATTCTATTTTTGGTAGAAAATCTATCACTTTGGTAGATGAATAACGTTTTTTGTTGAAGATTCATGATTTGGGTTAAAAATGCATTCCTTTGCTTGACAATTCAACTAGTTTATTTTTTTCAATTAGTTTGGTTCGTTTCCTTTTGTCCAAAAATAATATTTGTTCCCAACTGCAAAATGTAACTATTGTTCAAAAATGTACCGTTTTTAGTTGAAAATTCATTTAATTCGTTTAAAACTTGTCTTCTTTTCTGATAAAAATTTATCCTTTTTTTTGAAAATTAATCTATTTTGGTTGAACATTTAACTCGATTGTTGAAAATTCGTATTTTTTTTTGATAAATCAAAGTGTATTTTTTTAGGGGGAGGGGGATATCATAATTAATTATCGTGAGTGAAAATTCATCTTTTTTGTTGAAAGTTTAAATATTTGTTGAAAATTCCTGTTTTTCCCTGGTTGAAGAGTGATTTGTTTGTTCCATTTTTGGATTAAAATCAATCTTGATGTATTTTGTTGAAAATTCTTATTTGTTGGTGGAAAATTAATCTTCTTGACTGAGAATTCATCTCTTCTGTTCAATGTTTAGCTATTTTTTTAACAACTGATTTTTTTTCTTGTTTGAAAATTGATTGTTTTGGAAATTTTATTGTTCCATCTTCCGATCAAAATAAATTTTCATGTATTTTGTTTAAAATTCGTAGTCAGTTGAAAATTAATTTTCTTGGTTGAAACTTCATCTTTCTGGTTAAAAATTGATCCATCTGGGTAAAAATGAATCTATTTTTTCAAAATGCAATAGCTATAATGGTTTATGGTGAATCATCCCTCACCAAATTCTGTATGACTGTTGTAAGAAAAATAAATAATTGAAATTTAAGAATTTTAAATTAGTTTAAAATCAAATTCAAAATCCTATTTAACGTCTGATATTCAAGTTAATGTATAGAAATTCCTGAAAATAAAACAAAAATCCAACGATCAAATTTGGAAAGCCACCAAAAAATGCTACTATTGCAATTCCTACAAACAAAACAATTTTGTTTCTTTGGATAAAAATCAAAAAATGGAAAGAAAAATAAGAAGGAAACCAACCAAATCCCTTCCCTTCTCTTTTTTATTCATTTTCATTATTATTAAATCACAATATGAAACCATTAATTTTCCATTTTCCTTTCCTCTTTTTTATTTTTGTCCGGAGAAACAAAATTTTTTGGTTTTTAGGAATTGCAATAGTAGCATTTTGTGGTGTTTTTCCAAATTTTATCGTTTGATTGCTGTCTTATTTTCAGGAATTCTATGCATTAATAAATAATTGGTCAGAGAAGACTGAGGGAAAATTAGAGAATTTTGAAATAGAAATTTTCTAGCAACCCTGAAATGTTAATAGAAGTAAAAGAACTGGCAATCTTTTTTATAAGGATCTTTGTTGCAAAATGTCTTTGATTATTCACAGTATTAATCTTAAAAATGTTGACAAATTTGTAATGAGAGCTCTCTCTGCTGTTAAAATTCTGAAAATGTAATTTGCGACTAGGTCATTAACCAAGCTATCGATACCATCAGAATCAGCCGAGCTATTAAATTTAACCAGGCGAGCCGCGAGTGGTTCGAGCCATCAGATGGGGTCACCCTAACGTATACATATTACATAATACATATACACATAAATGAACCGCGAAATCGGGATTTTCAGGCGCGATAACTATACACGTAAATAGAGAAGATCTACATTTATGATGCAAAAAATCAGAGTCTTAACTAATTTTATATCAGAGTTTTAAATTCTGTAAAACAAGCTTTGAAAATAATAAATTTAAATTTGAAATTTAGAATTTAAAATTTAAAGATGTTTCGGGTTTCAATTGTCTGCGAAACTATGAATGTTGCCGAAGTTTCGTGAACATTGCAGTTCACTTCTTCAGTGCTGACCTGAAACTGAAGATTCAGACTATGTTGTTCTTATATATGTATTCTCTACTATGGCTGTGATTGGCCAGAGCGCCCCATGATGGGGACTGGTTGGACTTGATTGGCCAATCAAGTCTTTTTTAAAAAACCCGGGAGGACGGAAAGCCAAATCGGATTGCTATTATATCCATTGTCCCTATTGATGTTATCAGGGTGTTTCAAGATTTCGATTGCTTCTCTATGTTTTCTTGGAAATTTATTGTAGGTTTTGGCGATGAGGGTTGTTTTGTCAAATAAAATACTATGTCCTGTTTCGATATGATGCTCAGCCCTCCCGGTTTCTCCAATATATACTTTACCACAAGAACAGGGGATTTGATATACACCCGGATCACTGAAAGGTTCCTTTTTATCTTTAGGGATGCTTAGAAGTTGTCCTATTTTTGCAGGTGGTTTAAACATATTTTGGATGTTGTGTTTGTTGAGAATTCTTCCTATTTGTTCCGTGATATCTTGAATGTAGGGTAGGATGGTGGTTGTTCTTCTCTCTCTTTCTTTAGTAGGTTGTGTTGACTTGTTTTCTTGAGTGTATTGGGATTTGTTTAACATTTTGTAATTCCTTCTGTAAGTTATCTTTATCTGTTATGGAGACAGCTCTGTATACAAGGGAATTGATGACCGATTGCTTTTGAGATGGGTGGTGGTGGGAAGAGGCATGCAGGTATCTGTTTGTATGCATGGGTTTTCTGTAAACTTCATGTCCTAATGTGTTATCGGCTCTTTCATAAACCAGTACGTCCAAGAGATGTAATTTTCCGTTTTTTTCAATTTCCATAGTGAACTGGATACTAGGGTGTATTTGATTGATGAAATCAAAAAATTTGTTTAGTTCGTCTAGTCCATGTCTCCAGATGACAAAAGTGTCGTCAACGTAACAACACAAAAATTTCGGTTTAAGCTTGGATTTGTTAAAGATTTTAGTTTCTAAATTTTCCATAAAAATGTTGGCTATCACAAGTAGGATTGGAGATCCCATTGCTGCTCCTGAGGTTTGTTCGTAGAATTGGTTATTGAAAGATAAATTGGTATTAGTGAGACATTGTTCTATTAAAGGTTTGAGATTGGAGGGGAAGTTTGTAAAGGATTCAATAATATCGATTTTATCAGAGATTGGTATTTTTGTAAAGAGAGATACTACGTCGAAACTTACTAGGATGTCTTGGGGTTGAATGTGAATCTATTGTATTTTTCTGATGAAGTCAAAAGAGTTTTGGATGTGTGTGATAGAGTTTCCTGTGAAAGGCTTAAGTTTTTTGGCAAGAAAGCGTGCTAGGTTGTAAGTTGGAGAGTTTATGGCGCTGACGATCGGTCTGAGTGGGATGCTGTTTTTGTGAATTTTTGGAAGTCCGTAAAGTTTTGGAGAGATAGGATTAGTAGGTTTTAATTTAGATATTGTATCGCTGTCAAGATTTGAGTCTTTTAGGAGGCTTCGTTTTTTTCTGGTTATTGTTTTTGTGGGGTCTTTCTTAAGCTTTTTGCATGTATCGTCAGTAAGAAAGTCCATGATTTTGTTGTTATAGTCTTCTTTATTCATAATTACTGTTGTGTTGCCTTTGTCTGCGGGTAATATTATGATGTCTTCATTCTGACTGAGTTCTTTAATAGCTGTTTTTTCTTGTTTTGTTAAGTTTGAGGAGGGAAGTTGGGCTTCGCGTAAAATGTTGACTGTCCTACGTCGTATGTCATTTGCTTTTTCGAGTGGGAGGGTGTATATTGTGGATTCCAAATTACTGATGATTTCCTCTTTTGAGATTTTGGAGGGAACGACTGTAAACTTATGTCCTTTAGATAAGGCTGAAATCATTTCATTGCTGAGTTGATGGTTAGAGATGTTTTTCACTGTATTAGTTAATGGTGCGTGCTTTACTGGAAGTAATTTGTCAAATTTTATTTTTTGTTTCGCAGTGCAAAAATCTTTAATCCGTTGGGATTGGTCAAATTATATGCGGTCCAATGTGGACCAAATGTCAAATCTGAGAGTGTTTGATAGAAAAAGGTGAAGTTTTAATAGTTTTTTGGAGGTAGTGTGCAAGTCAAATTTGGTATGTTGTATCCTTTCTTTTAAGAGAAGCAAACTTGTTTTATGTAGAATTGATTTGTATTTAGATGTTCCCAAATGGTTTTTCAACTGTAAGAATTTTGGGACGATGTTATTGTCCCTACAGCGTTTTAAGGAAGCTAAATATGTTAGTAGTTTAGCTTGAGAAGACCTGAGCTTACTAAAAGTGTTAGTTTTAGTAAGGAAACTCTCCCAATCGAGCCAATCAAGTCCAACCAGTCCCCACCATGGGGCGCTCTGGCCAATCACAGGCATCGTAGAGAATACATATATAAGAACAACATAGCCTGAAACTTCAGTTTCAGGTCAGCCCTAAAGAAGTGAACTGCAATGTTCACGAAACGTCGGCAACATTCATGGTTTCGCACACGATTGAAACCCGAAAAATCTTTAAATTTTAAATTCTAAATTTCAAATTTAAATTTATTATAATGAATCATCGTGAAAATATTATATCTATCATCAAGCTTTGAAAATATTAAAACCATACTTTTGCCAAATAGGTTTCATGTAAAAAATCTAAGCTATAAAGTTAATAATAAATTAAGCTAAAAATAAGAATTTCAAAGATAGAAAAAAGTAAATTTTATACCCTGTCGAAGATTTTTTGTTTCACTGTAGACTTCAGCAAACTGATTATAAGGTCAATAACGCTAGGAGCATTGATGAAATGAACTCCTACTACTTTTGCACCATAACCTTTCTGAAAAAAATTTTATTATGAAAATATAAAATAGGTGTACTTCATATTATAAGTTTGAAAAAATAAGCAAATTATAATTCAGCGTTTAAAAATTTACCGTGGTAATCACTTCAAGCTTCTTCACCATGGATGGCGTCAAATGGATGAGATGGTTCAATCGCATCCCTGAAAGGTCATAAATGAAAATATCTCCTAAACAGATATCTTCTGAAACTCGTACGTCGGCCAGCATAAAGGTATATCTGGAATGAGAAAATAAAAATATTATAAACATTTAGTTTTGATTATATGTATACTACAGTCGGCGATTATCTACGCGGCTAACACGAACGTCACTTCAAATCGCTGCTGACTTTAAAAGATGATTTATATGTCAAAAAAAATCAGAA
>CAKNXH010059480.1:0-43424 GCA_932178445.1 Andricus quercusramuli
CTTAGAATTATTTAAATAAACTATGTATCCTAATTAAAATTCAATCATGCGACGCTTTTGTAATTTCAGTTTTTTCAACCGGCCTGCATCTCATAACAATGAGGAGGATGATTCGTTCCAGATAATTCGACGCGCTCGAGTGTCTCCACTCGCGCTACGGGGTGCCTGCTCGAAGCCGAGCTCGCGGGTTTGACGAGGGTTGACTCCCAGGCATCGAAAATACAAACTCAGCTAGTACTGAGCATCACTGCATTTTTTCTCTATTCTTCTATTCTATTTGTTAATAACTTTAAATCTAAACAAAAATTCAAAAAATCGAGACTTAAACACAAAAGAGAAAAGCATTTAGATGAGATATGCGAAAAATCAGACCAAAATATTCAACCGTGCGGCCGGAAACTGGAATTCCTTTTTATAACGCTGATAAATCCCCTTAAGCCCTTGTTCATAACCATGGGATGACGTGGGATGACCATGAGTGAAGATTGACCCACGGTCACCCCACGCTCATCCCATGCTTATCCCACGCTCATTCCATGCTCGAGCGGTTCATCCATTGCACCTTTTCCACGCGGGAGTTCAAAAAATAAAAAGCATAAAACTATAATTATCATCAAAATATTCAAATAAGTTTACTTCATAATTTTTCATAAATTTGAACTTCCATACCTGAAAATATGATTTAACGATAACCTTCTCAACGAATTACAGAAAATTTGTTGGTAATAGAATAAGTTAAGAATTATTTAATTAGTTCGCAACATGAAAAGCATTCAGGAATTATTTTCATTGCTACATTAAAATAATTTTCACATTATTATTTCATTAAATTTGAAATTACATTTATATATATTCAATTTATCATTAACCTTTTGCACCAATTAAAAAATTAAAAAATATGTGCATATGTATAATTTTGAAAATTGAATTTACTCATTTCACACCATCAAAAACATTGAAGAAGTATATATGCTTGTAATAGAGGTATTTAAAAAAAGCTTTCATTATCAAAATAGTACTTAATATTCAATATTGTAACCTTGAAGATAATAATCAATTCACGTTACCTAATTGAAGAACTGTTTAAATTCAATCTTCATTTGATTTAATATTGTGAAGAAGATTATTCAGCTAATAATTAATTAATCAGTTCACAACATTAAAGGCATCAAACTGTCATTTTAATTGAGGTATTCAAATGATTTTTACTTGATATTTTTCTGAAAATTTGAAGTTTTAATAAACTTTTCAATTTTTCAACTCGCTTATACTTTCTACTTTTCTCGTTACAAGGCTTTTTGTGCAATTTCAGTTACACTAGATGGCTTTCTCTGTATATATGTTTTTTAATTTTCTTATCAAAAGTGCAAGCACATGTTAGGTTACGGTCACATAATGACAACTGTATATGTATATGCTTGAATCATGAAAGGCACCATAGCGCCCTTTATATACATAACGCGCAGCGCCGTAAGACTACTTTGATCTAAGAACGTAATAATAAGAAGAAATTGAACATTCTGTTCGAACGGTATAGTGTATTTCAACCTAATGTCAGTAAAAACTGACTAAATTAACCTTCTACAATGAAATAGCATGAAACGGATCAGGTACGTAACGCGTTTGCTGCGGTAGGAAGTTTTATTGTATATGGTTTATACTTTTCTCGTCATAAAGGTGAAATTAGGGTATGGTGTCGGCCTGGGGCACGGAGACTGAAACAAATAACGCCCGTATTTTTTCATTTTCATATTAGTTTTTTTCACGTAAAAATGCATTCCTTGTTCTTCAAGGAAGCTTCCTTACGTGATGAAAAAACAAGTGTGAAAATTAAAAAATAGGAACGTTGTTTGCAAAAGTCACCATGCCCGTGAGAAAGCTTTTTTTGTGCAATTTCAGTCACACTGGATGGCTTTGTTTGGATATTTTTTTTCATTTTTTCTTTCAAAAGTGCAAGCACATTTCCAGGTTACCGTCCCATAATGACAATCGTACATGCTCAAATAATGACAGGCGCCATAGCGCGCTTCATATATATGTATATATGTTGTGGGCAAAGCCCGGAGTGCGGGCAAACCTAGGATTGTCCGGTCGTTTCGCAGATTGCCCGAGCGGTGTCGGGCAATGTACGAAACACTGCTTCACTTCGGGCTTCGCCCGAGGCGTCCTTGGTCAATCTGCGAAGTGCCCCTGTCGCAATGGGCAATGTACGGAATGGCAAAACTATTTTTGATTTTTATGTATTTTACTCAACCTGATGCCGATTTTACATTCTTAACAAGATTCGACCTGTTATAGATCTATTACAGTATATAACCCAGCGGAAAAATTATATGTAGTGAAAAAAATTGGGTATAATTTTCATTCATTTTATTCAAATAATGTTTAAAATGAATTAAAATTGTATATAAAAAAAATAATTAATAAATTTCATGCGAACCCATAAGCAGATTGAAAAAAAAAGGTTTGAAATATTATTCCAATATATGTAAACTTTATTATACAAATTTTCACTCTTATCTTACAATATTGATTCGTACATGCGTTTTTTCTTCTGCTTTAAGAAAGCAAGAAAGATTCTTCACAATGCGTATTATTTTTAAATTTAATAATTTCCATAAAAACGTAACGAATACAATTGTGAAGAACTTTTCAAGTAATATAATGAAATTCTGTAAATTAAAATTCAATCAAAATAACGAATATTACCTTATGTTGATTTAAATACAAAAATATGCAAATAACCCAAAAATAAAAAAACTACATTTTTTCGTATTATTGTCACTTTTTAGCAATTTCCGTCAACTTTTTCATACAAATAATTACTAATGAACAATTTGAATATTTTCATGACTTTTTAAACAATTTTTGATTGTTTAAGCAAATGTAACTTATTTAAACAATTATTTATTCCCAAAAAATGTAAAAAATAATCGTATTTTCTGATTTGAATGTAAAAGTTTGTCATTGTTTGTAGTAGTGATTCTTTTGAAAAACATTATGTAATTATTTAAACAATTATTTATTGTTTGTTCTCAACATTTCTAAAAATTGATCCAGAGATGTCCAGTTTTTTCTGAAATTGGTATCCTATGCTACTTTTTGTTAAATAATTATATAATTTTGATACATATCTTTTAATTTTTAATAATCTTCTATTTGTTCAAACAATTTTGATTTGCTTGAGCAGTTTTTTTTCGATAACTTTAAAAGAAATAAAATATATATAATTATTTTTCTGACTGTATAGTGTATAGAAAGAATATATTAACCATTTTTTAATTGTTTGAACAAATATAATTTGTTTAAACAATTGTTTTTCCAAACATATTTTTTTAATCGTATTATCTGAATTAAACATAATATTGAATGATTTCGAGGAGTAGTAAATTCTGTTAAAAACGTCGTGTTATTGTTCAAACAATTTTTATTCGTTCAAGCAGTTTTCTATTGAAAAATGTGGATCAATAATATAAAATATTAAACATGGAATTATTTTTGTAAATAAATTGTAATATATATTTTTAATATTTATAACGAGTATGGAAATGTAAAAAAGCAATCTGTTGAAACTTGAATCATTATTTGCATTAGTGAATGTGCTTTTCTATAATATAATTATGAGAAAGATTGTAAAAATATGAAGAAAGCAATGATAAATACACTTTTATAATTTAAATTTTATTATGACTTTCATGATTTATTTAATAATGAGCGAAAGAAGACGTAAACCATCCCTATACAATTTGAAGGAAATTTGAAGGAAAAAACAATAATTAATTGTATAAACAATAACATAAAGTTTTAAGCAGAATATATTACTCCTCGAAATCATTCAATATTATGTTTAATTCAGAAAATACGATTTCAAAAATATTTTTGGAAAAGCAATTGTTTAAACAATTGAAAAATGGTTAATATATTATCTCTTTATACTATACAGTCAAAAAATAATTATATGTATTTTATTGAATTTAATTTTTTTTAAGTTATCGAGAAAAACTGCTGGAGCAAATCAAAATTGTTTTAAAAAATCGAAATTTATTGAAAATTAAAAGAAATGTATCAAAATTATATAATTATTTCACAAAAAGTATCATAGGATACCAATTTGAGAAAAAGCTGGACATCTGTGGGTCAATTTTTAGAAATTTTGAGAATAAACAATAAGTAATTGTTCAAATAATTACATAATGTTTTTTTTTCAAATTACTACTCCAAACAATGACAAACTATTACATTTCAATCAGAAAATACGATTATTTTTTACATTCTTTGGGAATAAATAATTGTTCAAATAAGTTACATTTGTCTAAACAATTAAAAATTGTTTAAAAAGTCTTGGGGTATATTCAAATTGTCCATTAGTAATATTTCAAACCTTTTTTTTAATCTGCTTAAGGGTTCGCATGAAATTTATTAATTTTTTTTTTATTATAATTATTATATATAATTTTAATTCATTTTAAATATTATTTGTATAAAAAGAATGAAAATTATACCTAATTTAACAGATCGAATCTTGTTAAGAATGTTAAATCGGCATAAGAATGAGCAAAATACATACAAATCAAAAATAGTTTTGTCATTTCGTACATTGCCCATTGCGACAGGGGCACTCCGCAGATTGACCAAGGACGCCTCGGGCAAAGCCCGAAGTAAAGCAGTGTTTCGTACATTGCCCAACACCGCTCGGGCAATCTGCGAAACGACCGGTCAATCCTAGGTTTGCCCGCACTCCGGGCTTTGCCCACAACACATATATATATATAGTTAAAAGTTTGTCATAAGGACAACCGCAGGATTTCGCCGGGAGCGGGTGCTACTCTAAAAAAATTGCACCCGCTCCCAGCGAAATCGCGGTAAAATTTCAGCTGTAACCACGTCTCACGACCGTGAGATGGGTGGTTACAGTCTGCGCGAACTCAATACGATGATCCGGCGAAAGTCTCGTGCACCCTGAGGACACGGAGCGACCCAAGGACGACCGCCTTCTGCATTCTCCCTGCAAGTGTCTCAGCATTCTGTTGACACGCAGGGATGCTTTTCAGGCTATTAACAAGTGAAACCTTGGCACCTCCAAGAGCGCCAATGATCAGGACGATTAGCTTAACAGAATATTCCGGGTATAACCGTCGCAACTCCCTCATAAGGTCTTTATACCTTTCTTTCTTTTCTTTCTCCTTCGCTGTGACGTTTTTGTCCGCTGGTGCCGAAAATTCGATAACGAACATGGATCGTTTCTCGAAGTCAAGAAGAACCATGTCAGGCCTCGAGTGCGCAAGAGAAACAATTGTCAAGAATATGAAGTTCCAATATATGCGGCACTTCTCATTCTCGACAACTGACTCTATTTCTCTAGGGGCGTTCAGCGGAGAGGTATTTGGGCTAATGCCCTAAGAGTGACAGAGATGGTAATAAAGCACTCTCAGTGCCGCATTGTGCCTTTGGATGTAGGTTGTTCCCGCATGAGCTGGACAACTAGATAGTATGTGTCCTAGATGCTCGGGGTGTTCATGACACGCTCTGCAGCTATCATCGGGAATATCTTGGCTCAAAATGTGGCGACGATATGCTAGAGTGGAAATGACACCATCTTGATATGCCAAAATGAAGCCCTCTGTGCCCGACTTCAATCCGGGTGATCTAAGGAAAGCAAACGTCAGCTCATACGACATCGACTGATCTTCCACATTTTTGTGGAAGATGCCGTGCATCTTCTTGTCGAGGAGCTCTTCGCGGAAGTTTTTCTCCTGTGCTTTCTTAATCCGGGCCTTCAGGAGTGAGTATTCAAGATGGATAAGATTTGATGCATTTCGCTCACCCCTGATATTGAAGTCAAGGCCGAGTGTCTCAGCAGCCTCTTCTGCTGCTTTGTAAAGAAACGCCCCTTTGCCTACTTCTTCGTGTTTTCTGACCATTTTAAGAAGAGGATCTTGTCCATTTGCGACAATATGTGCTGTACCCAGAATAATCCTGTTGTGAAGACATCCAAGATTCAGTATTCCACGACCACCTTGACGGCGTGAGATTTAAAGTCGTGGAACAGAAGACTTAAGGTGCATGCTTTTGTTCATGTGCATGACCTTTCAGGACCCGATATCGAGGGATCTCAACTCGTCCTTCGTCCATGGAACTACTCCAAATGAATAGAGTACTACTGGGACGGCAAGCATGTTCGTTGTAGATACTTTGTTCCTCGCCGACAGTTCGGAAGACCATATCTGTCGGAGGAGACGTTTGTATCTGCATCGGAGAGTATCCTTTATAGATGTTACGTCCTGAATGCGGCTTTGTGGCACGCCCAGGTATGCATAGGTCTCTCCAGCGCAAAGGTGTCGTATGGCGCTTCTGTCAACGAGTTCAGGATCTTCGGGGATGCCGTTAAGTTTTCCTTTCTTCAAATTAACCTTGGCGCATTTCTCTAACCCGAACTCTATTCCAATCTCTTGAGTGTACTCTGTGACAATTTTTAGAGCTAGATGTAGTTTCTCTTGATTTCTAGCATAGAGCTTAAGATCATCCATGTAAAATACATGAGTTACCTTATGCTTTCGATTCCCAGGTTTGCCGCAGAGGTACCCTTCGGAATGGCGAAGTGCGAGAGATAGTGGCAATAATGTGAGGCAAAAGAGGAGAGGGCTCATGGTATCGCCCTGAAACACACCTCTCTGAAAGGTGATACTGTTAGTGATCACACGATATTTTCCAGATAAGATGGTGCATCTGGTTTTCCAAAGCGGCATTAATCTCTCTATGCATCTCACGATGTGTGGATGAACCTTTAAGCTTTCCAACAGACAGATGATAAGTCTATGGGAGGTTGAATCAAAAGCTTTTCGGTAATCTATCCAGGCCATCGATAGAGATCGTTGATAGGATGCTGCATCTTTACAGACACATCTATCGATGAGCAGGTTCTCCCGATATCCTGCTACGCCTTTCTTCGAGCCACGTTATTCATACATCTCTCGCCACACAGGTTCAATTGTCCGAAGAATCCTATCATTTAGGATGACTGTGAAGATCTTATACAGTGTGTTCAGACAAGTTATTGGCCTGTAATTCTTAGGGTCAGCTAAGTTGCCCGTCTTAGGCAGGAGCACTGTGCGCCCTTCCACCAACCACTCCGGAATAGGCTCTTCCGACTTTAGATATGAGGTGAAAATTCGGGCCAGATGCTGGTGGGTAGAAGGAAACTTCTTCCACCAGAAGGTCTTGATACCATCTGGTCCCGAAGCGGGAAAGTTCTTCATGCCTCTTAATACGTTTTTCACCTCCTCGGTAGTGATAGGTGGGCATTCTTCCTCAGGTGTTATGAGGGCATTGCAGAGCTCCTTGAAGTTATTTATGTTCTTTGAGTCTTCTTGAAGTGGATGCTGGACCTCGTAGACTTCTCTCCAAAATGCTTCGACCTCCTCTGATTTGGGCGGATGGTCGACAGTAATTGGAGGGTCTTGGATGAGTTTAGATGGATCAGATGAAAATTGTTGATTTTCTCCGACCCACCTCTCTCTCCGCTCTAGACTTCTCCTAGCGTTAGATAGTATTCGTATTCTGTCAACAATATGCTGTCTGATGGTCATTAGCTTTGATTTGTTGATTGTGTGATGACGGATCCGCAGTTCGCGCGCGAACCGTCGAACCTTGGCAGTGAAATTCCTGCCAGATGTTATGTAGTCAATCACACACTGAATGCGGGACGCGTACTGCCTAGCCCAGCCTATCTTTGTGCTGAGTTGATGCATTCTTCTTTTGGTCTTATGATCAACCGTTGGTTTTGTTTTACGGCTTGCATCTGCCAAACTTCTCGCTGCATTGTACACACCACAACTGATAGTCCAGAGGTCGGATTCTTCGGAAAAATCTCCACGAAGTTCATCATCCAATTCAGTCAGATCTTTGGGCTTGGGAGAAACCTGAATGTTGATGTTTCTCCGGGTCCTGAAGCATCGTTCTTCCGCTATTGGATGCCTGTTCGCGGTTGGTCTCAGTGTCGCCTCTCTTTCTCTGTTGCCGGCTTGTTCTGGATGCGGTTGAGTAGGCTCTCCGCTTATATAACCTCTTTTCCGGAGGTTCTCGGCATGGTTTCGCAGACGTTGTTGCGAAAAGTCTGAGAGCTCTGGGTGTTTCTCGCACCACAGAGTATGCAGTCGTGCCATGTAACCTTCTCGTTCAGGGACAATACTGGCATCGTAGCACTCCAGCAGGCCGTCATTGAGTTGATCCGTCCACTTAAAAGTAACGAGATTCCGCCGGTCAATCGCATTGACTCCGTCTTGATTGGCTCCCCCAACTGTAGGGTAGTCGGCATTGTTGTCCGACCCGTTGTCGGGAGCCCTGCGCGTTCGATTGTTTTGAACCGCACTTACTACAATTATGTTTGGTGTTGTCATTGTTGTTCCCATGAGCAGCTAGGGAAAGGGTTCGTCCATCCTTGTAGAGCCCCGCATGCAAGGATAAGGCTGTATACTCTGAGAGTCGCCGATTTCCCAGAATCACCGTTAGAGACACCTCACCCAGGTGACATTCAGCTTTCGGCACGGTTCTCACGCCTTCGCTTGGTGGTTATTCCTTCGGGACCATCCCTGGACAATTGTCCGCGACTGCTTAATAATTATTGTAACCATATTCAGCAGAAACCCTTGGTACAGGGACCCTCTATCCGCAACCCGAGGACGCGTTCGGTGGCTTTGTCATAAGCCCTTCGGTTCTATTCCAAAGGAATCGAAACCGAAACCGAACATATATACCGAATATATATATATATATATATATATATATATATTATATATATAAAAGAAACCGAATATATATATATATATATATATATATATAACGTCTGAGAAAAACTGCGAAATAGCTCTCGGGACTAGGTCTACTGGCCAAGAGGGCGCTTTTAGAAGCCCGATTTGGACGGAGTCTCTTATTCCATTACATGAACAATCTCCCACCCACGGAGTAGTAATAAGGAGACCCATCATGCTGTACAAAGCGCCTCAAGTTTTGACTGCGGTAACTGTACATTTATTGCCGGGCTCAGACGTTTCTCATCAGCACATTATGGCCTTTTGGTCATGCGCACTGTGATCTGCTATCTCCTTTTCTCCCGCGAGAAGTGTGCGAGTGAGTGCCGTGTTTAATGACAACTGAAAACTGAGGTTACGTTCCCGTAAATATTATTAATATTTAACTGAACACTTTTAAAATTAGAAGTTAAATTATTTTAATTTGAAGTCGTTATAAATTAATAATTGTTCAATTGTTATTTATACACTAAAATTTGTTTAAAATGTTTTCAAATATTCTCTGAACATTTTTTTAAAATAAAAAATCACTTTAAATTCTCCTAGTAATCTGAAATGAAATTTGTTATTATCATGACATTTTTGAAAATCCTAAAGAAGCTACAAAATTCTATTTCAAAATCTTCGAAAATTTACATTTTATATGATTTTCCGACTTACACTTATTAACTTTGCAAAAACTTTCGCCATAAGTTGCAAAACATTGATATAACCTCAATTTGGTGTCGTTGATGTCATCACGGAGTGGTTGTCATGGAGTGGCGCTCACTAGCAAACTTCTCGCGGGAGAAAAGCAGATAGCAGATCACACCCTGCCGATTAAACAGCACTGAAACAGCACTAAAACGGCACTGGCAAGTGCCGTTTCAGTGCTGCTCGTTTAAAGCTACTCAGATTTCAGTTTGAAATGCCTGCAGAAGTTCCCTTTGTACCTGCGAATAGGCTACCGAGGAGACCAGCTGAAAGGGATTAAAAATTAAAGAGTAAAATTTGTAAAATTTTGTAATTACCTCTGCGAAAGTTAGTGAATGAAATAAGATACGCCAAAACAGACAACATTTTCGAATTCAACTTTAGAATAGTATATTCGTATATAATTTATAAGTATATAATATATATCATAAGAAAATTCATAAATTAAAAAAAATGTTAATAATTTGAATACAATTTTAAAAAGGGATTTGGGTTGGCGGCGGCCAACTACTGTAAACCTCTCTGCCTGCCCGGTACGTGACGAATACAATAGAACCATTATATGACCTCGCATCACTTTGAGTGCCGTTTAGGTGCCGAAATCAGCACAAAAAGTCACTGAAACGTCACTGGTGGCCCAGTGCCGTTCGCCAGTGCCGTTTCAGTGCTGTTTCATCGGCAGGGCAGTGCGCATGACCGAATGGCCATAAGGTGCTGATTAGAAACGTCTAAGCTCGGCAATAAATGTACAGTTACCGCAGTCAGAACGAATGTACGGAGATCGGTCTCCTTATTATTACTCCGTGCTCCCACTTCATCTCGGGTGACACAACGGTATCAACGCGGCGAATCGAAGAAAATATCGATATGAGGAGAAAAATGTATCGATACTTTTTGATACGATGGCATATCGATATTTATCGGTACTTTTCCCATCACTACGTTGTTGTCGTCTCCACGTCGGACAACTTTTGAAAGACTAATCGGATTAGGTTTAAACTTGGCACACGTTTTTAGGGAGCAAAAAGTAAATCAAGTTGGTTAATCAGCTATTTTGGATGAAAATTCAGAAAGTTAGAGCACTTTCAAAATTTTTTAAACCATTTTTTTTCAATTCAAGAATTCTTTGTACTCGGAAACTCGAACAATTTATTCTAATGACTTTTTTCGATAAAAATAAAATTATCAATGTTACAGCATTTTTAATATCCGAAAGAACAAATGAAAATGAAAATTTTAAGCCAAACAACGCACGATATGAAAATGAGTCGAGAAAGGAAAAACATTGTTTTTTGAAAGCCCCATAAGAGATTATCATAACAACTTTTTGAATTTTTTCGAGAAATCAAAAATTCAAATTTTTATCGCACAAAAAATAATAAATTATAACATTCTCATCATAATGAGAAGGTATTGATTTCATGTGAAAAATTACTTTCGTGGATTCCCTCAAATATCGACGTTCTGAGGCTCGCTAAGTCAAAACAAATAGTTTGTACGTCTGTGTCTGTCTGTCTGTCGTCGTAGTTGCCTGTATACCGGATAATTTTCGAAAGACTAATCGGATTGGATTGGGCTCCATTTTGCATTCAAACAATTCAACATATGAAAAAAATGAAACAGCAAAAACTGTGCACCGAAAAATCATCTACAAATTGGTTATGGATCACTTTTTCATAAGATACGTAGTTTTTGTTTTATTCTTAAAAAAAAATTTTAAATTAAAGAAGTTAAATTTTTGGACAAACGACAGAAGCTACAAAGAAAAAAGTTGTTCATCTAAAAAAGAGCTACGGGTAAAAGCTACCACGGGGTTCGCACCCAGCCCCTTGACCGTGCCATCGGGCGACCTATTGTTTCGGCTGAGTCTTGCGCTGGCCGTACAGTCTTGTTCAAAAAGACGCACGGTTTGCACTGAGAACCCTCTGTAGTGCTCATCGTCGAGATGCATTAGAGACACTAGGAAAAGGAGAAGAAATTAAATACAGTGCAGGGCTACATACTATGGGGCCCCGTCTGGATTTATGCAAACAGTTAAAAATTATTCATTATTAAATTAATTTTATTTTCGAATATTCACATTTGTGTGTTGGAAAGGCAACAGTTTAGTAAAAAATTCGTCTTTTTTATTTGAAAATCCATCAGTTTAATCACAAATTCATGAATTTGGTTTGAAAATAAATCTTTTCAATGGAAAATTGATCTTTTTGCTTCAAAATGAACTTTTTTGTTGAAAATACAACTACCTTCTAAAAAATTAGTCTTTTTTGCTTGGAAACTTGAATGCAATTGTTTGGATTAAAATTGAAGACCATTTATCCCAGATTGCAATCAATTTCATATTGCGTAATAATAATTTGTATGTATACCATTAGGCCATTTACCTTTCAGGGTAGGCGTGCCACTACCCGATTCGGGTAGTGTTTCTAGGTGGATAGTTTCTTGTAGTAAATAACTACTGATTTAATTGGTACTTTACTGATTCAATCGATGTGGCTGTCTTGTAGAAAATTGATCTTTTTGCTTAAAAATTTAACTATTTGTCAGTTGAGAATACTGATAGAATTATTTCATGGCTTCCAAAATACAGTAAAGTATCAATTTAATCAGTGAAAGATTCGTTACATCATTCAAATATTCATCAAGCCATTAAAATAATTGATGAAGCCTAGTTTTTAGTTATTAAATTATTAATACGCAATATTAAATTGATTGAGTTCTGGGATAAATGATCTTTAATTTTGATCCAAACAATTGCATTCAAATTTCCAAGCGAAAAAGACTAATTTTTTAGAAGGCAGTTGCATTTTCAACAAATAAGTTAATTTTCAAGCAAAAAAGATCAATTTTCCATTGAGAAGATTTATTTTAAAAAAAAATTGACGAATTCTTTATTAAATTGATGGATTCTCAGATGAAAAGACATTTTTTGTACTACACTATTGCATTCGTAAGAAACAACAATAAGAATAAACTAGCTGTGAATTCGATCTCGAGTGTTTCCACTTTGTTTGTATTTGTAATTATATGTTGCTCATTTCACGAGCACTTTACTTCCCGTTAGCAAATGTATTTGTTTCCTGATACAGAAAGCATTACTTTCTTTTCAATAATAGACAAATCAAAGTCTCCATTTTTCCTCAATTAAAAAGTAGAAATTTACAAAAAATACAAAATTACAAAATAATACAACAAATTTTTAAATACAAAGACAAATCCGACAAATCAAATTTTGTATTCGAAATGATAATTTTGCGAGCTGGAAAGGGGAAGGGAAATGTTCTGTCGAAACCCTATCCCTTTCCTAGCTTTATGATTTCTTTACAAAAATTGTCAGAATTACTATATATGAAAATTTATGATCAAAAAGTCTTTTCTATTCATGCGTTAACTTTGAATTATGTCGATGAAAAAAGTTTTTCTGTTTGAAACAGATGACTCAAATATTATAAATGAACATAACTTCCTCAATCTTTAATAAAGTGTATTAATATTATAGATCAATCCATTCGCCATGAATCAAGGAATCTTTTCCGTTCTTGCATCAATTTTGAATTACGTTAGTGAAAAAAGTTTTACTATAAAAACCCGTATTCTCAAATATTATGCATTACCATAGCTTCCTTACTCTTCAATAAAATGTGATAATATTATAGGTCAATCGATTCGACTCGAATTATATTAATGAAAACCGTTTTACTATAAAAAAACGATTTCCAAAATATATAAATTACCATAACTACCCTAATCTTTGATAAAATGTATTGATTTTATAGGTCAATCGATTCGTCTCGAATCAATACATCTTTTCTGTTCTTAAATCAACTTTGCATTTTGTTAATTGGAAAAGTTTTAATATAAAAAAAGATTTTCAAAATATATAAATTACCGTAACTTCCTTACTCTTTGATAACATTTATTAATATTATAGGTCAATGGATTCGTCTCGAACCAAGGAATCTTTTATATTGTTGCATCAACTTTGAATTATGCTAATAAAAAAAGTTTTACTATAAAAAACCGATTTTTAAAATACTATTGAGTGCTAAAAAAAATGCAATGAATATTTTCAGAAATCCTGCAGCCAGTTTCAAGATATTAGTGAGGAAAATAAGCTCTCCAAATTTCATAAATTTATCTTCAATCGTTTTCTAGTGATCGTGTTCACAAAAAAGCGTGACACACACAGACACACATCCGGACAATTGCTTAGAACATTGCATTAGAAATTTTTTAAATTGGGGAGGGTTTAATTAAATCAATTTAAACTTTTTGGAAAATGTTACCATTACAAAGCTTCCTCTATGAGGAAGCAGAAAAACTTTAATTTTTGGACAACCGACACAAGCTATGAAACAAATGAATAGACAAAAGTTGCTCTCCAAAAAAAAAGTGAAAGCTCATCCGAATTTGTCATGAATACTTTTTTGATAGGACGTGTAGTTATTGTTTTAATCGTCAAAAATAACATTAAAAATAAAAGAAATTAAATTTTTTGAAAAAAGTCACAAGGTACGAAACAAAAATTAAATGACAAAAGTTGTTCACACAAATAGGACCCACAAATTTGTTATTAATCATTTTTAAATAGGACGAGTAGATTTTCTTTTGATCGCAAAGAATAAGATTGAAATAAAAAAATAACATTTTTAGGAAACCAAACAAGAGACGAAGAAAATAAAAAGACAAAAGTTGTTCTCTGTTCAACCAAAACATATCTACAAATTTGTTATAAACTCTTGTTATAAAAATATATTAAAAATAAAAAGTTAACTTTTTGGAAAAAGTACACAAGCTGCAATAACATTTTATTTAACCAAATTTATCGCCTAAATTACGCCTAAAAATTTTCTTAGAACTACCTTACGCTAGGATGCGTATTTTTAGTTCAAATCATGAAAAATAACATTAAAAATAAATGAAATAAATGTATGGAAAAACGACACAAGTTGCAATAAAATGTTTAATAACCATATTTTTAAACGGATGCGCACGTTTTTCAATCATAAAAACAAGACAATGTTTCAATACCGATGCATATTATGAATTGTAATAATACAAATTTATTGAAATTATACATTTTTCAAGGTAGCTGAGAATTAAAATTAGTGCAAAATAAGGAACAAATATTTACAGAAATAAATGTAATATACGTTTGATATAATAGTGTTGAACATAATGTAGAAAAGTTCTCATTTTTGACAAAGTCAATGCGAAGCACGAGACACGTGATGAGAATGTGTTGGTTAAAGATCGATACAACCTTTAATTTTGAAAGTCCTGCGCACAAATGTGGGGGAAATATAAAGACCGAGCGCGTAACGCGAGGTAAATACATTATCGAGCGCGAAGCGCGAGAATCAACAGTCGTGTGCCCTAAGCGCGCTCAAATTCGCGAGCGAAGTGTGACGCGCGCACAGCCCGCGACGAGAGTGTGCCCGCGCAGTGGGCAAATTTTTTTCTACGCGTAAATGCAAGAATTTTGCATTGATTTATTAATCTTGTTGGTGCCAATCATAATTGTTATATTAGATGATGTTATTTGGTGTCGACCAGGTAATAAAATTAATTAGAAGATGTTACTGTTGGTATACTGGTCCAAAAATTTATTAGAGAAACTTCAACGTTTCGCCCTTCAGCGAAGGGCCTCCTCAGTCGTATTAATATGTATCGCCTGGACACAGAAGACATCAAAAACTATCACATCGTATAAAAACGAAGTAAACATTTTTTTTCTTATGTAAATTCTTTACCATCTTAATGAATCATGTCAATATGAAAAATTACGGAGTAAGGAAAGATCCTGGAGCAAGTTATTTTAACCGAATTTTTGTTGGAAATTATAAAAGATTTATCTAAATCTGATGCAGTAGATTATAATTATTTTAAGATTATTTATTATTATATTTTATATTATATATTATATATATATATTATATATATATATTATTATATTATTTAAGATTATTATTTTAAGATTATTAAAGATTAGAATAAAAATGAAACGACTTGCATATTGTATTGGCATTATCAGGATGTCTCGTCGAAGGGTGAAACGTTGAAGTTTTCTTTAATAAATTTTTGGACCAGTATACCAACAATAATAACATCTTCTACATAATTGTGATATATTAAAAAATATAATTAAAGATATATTATTTTGAGTAATATGTGTAGCAATTCAAGAGATTAAGTGGACTTCAAATATGAAAAACCCTAAAATTGTAATATTTTGTCGAACAAATTGCTTATAACAATGAATGTTGTTAATTTTTCAAAGATTTTCATAAGGAAAATTTATTTTCAAAGTAACTTTAGGCTAAGAAGATTATATCCATCCACAGTCATAATAAACAATAACATAATAAACATAGAAACTAACCAAACGTTAAGCAACTTCTGATTCATTGATTTGTTCATGATGATACAAAAGAATTTTTATTCATTCGCATGCAGAGACATATTTAATGGGAATGATAATTTTTGCGTTGAAATGAAAACAGTTTTTTCTCAAGAAACATTTTTTAATGGTGTATTTGAAATTAAGTTTCAGAAGAAAATTGAGAAGAATTAATTATTTATTTAATTAATTAATAGAAATGAGAGGAGCTTTATATATATATATATGTATATATATGTATATATGTGTGTGTGTATTCATATATATATATATATATATATATATATACATACATACATACATACAATTTGAAATAAATAAAACTCTAGTACATACAAATATTAATTTTTTTCTATAGATCTGCATGTACATTTAAACTGTATTCTCATATTCGATCGAGCAGTAGAAAATAAAGGAATCTAACTGACTGACTAGTAGAGGGATGTTATTGATTTCGGTTGTCTGGACGGCTGAGAAGCAGAAACTCGAAGGGGTCTGTGTAATCCGCCCAACATGTATTTTTCTCCAAAATTCGTACGATTTTTGGTGATATCCTCCATACTTTGTGTCGGTAAGAATTAATCTCAAATCACTGAATATGTATGGAATAGATTCAAGTTTCGAAAAGTTTGAATATTTAAGAAAATTTGTGCTTTCGTAGGATTGTGCTCAGAAGATGAAGAGAGGCTGGTGCGAGATCTCTTTAGAGGATACAATAAATTAATCCGGCCTGTCAAAAACATGACAGAAAATGTTCTTGTTAGATTTGGTCTTGCATTTGTGCAACTTATCAATGTGGTAAGTAAATTTTAGAAAACGTATTAGAGTAGCTAACTTGTGCAATCTTGTTTCTCTTTATTTAAAATTAAATAATATTCTACATTAGGCCGTAGCGTAAAATACAAGTTTCAGAAAATGATAGACCCTGGGGTCCTATTCTTTTCCACTTCAACTGAAAAGCAACTCGTGAAATTATTGTCCCTATGAAAAAATTATTGTAAGGTATTCTGTTAAAATTGTTCGGAAACCAAGAACATTGAAAAAAATATCCTTGAGTGTCAAAACGTTGTTTCTTCACACGAAGTGAATTTCATCTAATATTTAAGATTAAAAGGATTTACATTTTTCTGAAGACAAAAAAAATGTTGTTTTTTTTTCGTAGCGAACATTTTGTTTTTGAGACAAACTATGCTTGAGGCCAAATAATTAGGTTTACGTAAAAAATATATTCACTCTCTAAATCTGAATTAGTAGAAAACTACTAATTGGTAGTAGTTTTCTACTAATTCAAATAGCGCTGATTCGTTTACTGGTAATTAGTAAGAACCTACTAATTCAATGAGTAAGAATAACTGACTAAATGAATTAGTAACCATATCTACTAAACGAATTGGTAATTATACTACTAAATGAATTGGTAAATGTATTGTTGGTTACTATTTCAAAGGGTAGTCTCAAGTAAATTTAAAAACTGTTTTTTCAACGAAGAGAATATTATTGAAATATATCAATAAATTATTAAAGTCGGATTAGGTCCGATTAAACAACAAGTTACTAGCATCCTAAAATACAAAATTTTTATTACATTCTTTTAATGAGTATATCATGTTTAATTATTATTACAGTATAGTTAAATGAAGAAATCATACCTGAAAAAACATTCCCTGACAATTTCAAGCTCTATCCAGATATCTTAAGTTTTTTTTGTATAATTTTTTATAGTACGGAGCCATTCAAATATTTTTCTTCTTTTATAAATCGACTCGGAATAAGTCCACAGTTTCGCCAGTTTATTATAAATTTTGTTTTCAGTTTCTGGGGATTTACTTAATATTTTTAATTTAGAAATCTTCAACAAATCATATTACAAGATATTCTTAAATATATTGGTACCATTAAATAATTAAATGATCAAATAATATTAAAAACATAATCAACCATTCCTTGAATTTGTCTTCAAAGTCTATAAATTTGAATAATAATTCAAACAAATTTTTATTTCATACTTGACAGTTGAATTTTGAACTAAAAAAGATCAGCTTTCGACCTAAAATAGAATAGTTAAATCTGAACATAAATTAATTTTCCAGAAAAAAAAACTGATTGAACTAAAATGATGAATCTTTTACTGAAATAAATAAATTTTTAACAAAAGTGTAACTTTTAACCAAGTTTTTTTTATCTTCAATGAAAAAGATGGATTTTCAAATAAAATTATGAATACTTCACTGGAATACTTACATTTTGCACCAAAGAAAAAAGCAAATTTTCAGCCAAAGTGATGAATTTTCAACTAAAATGGTGAACCATTGACTGGAATAGTTGAATTTTCAACTAAAAATGATAATTTTTCAACCTAAAATTGAATGG
Source organism: Andricus quercusramuli (assembly GCA_932178445.1). Classification (NCBI taxonomy): domain Eukaryota; kingdom Metazoa; phylum Arthropoda; class Insecta; order Hymenoptera; family Cynipidae; genus Andricus; species Andricus quercusramuli. The sequence goes on from CAKNXH010059480.1 coordinate 18,271, forward strand.
TTACATTTTTAGTTTTGTATTATGTTAGACTAAACAGATGAATTTTTAAATAAAATCTTGAAATGTTCGACTGGAATAATGACATTTTCAGTTTCGAAACGAATTAATTTTCTGTTAAAGTAAAAACAAATTTTCAAGAAAATAGCTAACTTTTCAACCAAAGAGATACATTTTGAATTAAAATAATGAACCTTGAACAAAAAAAAATCAATTTTAAACCAAAAAGTTCTGCTTTCAACTCAGTAATTAAATTTCTAATTCAAAAAGGATGAATTCTGAACGAAAAATGTAGTAGTTGACATAAAAAAAAAATTAATTTATAATCAGAAACAGTTGAATTCGACAAAAAAACTACTTTTCAACATGAGTTGAATTTTCAACTTGAAAAGATTTTTCAGTCGAGGGAGAGAAAAAATTGCAAACAAGCTGTTGAATTCTCCATGAAGAAGATTTATATTCGAATTTTAAATTAATAACGACCAATTTTCAACAAAAGTATAGTAGTTAAATTTTCATTGAAAAATTAAATAAACTAAATTAAAATTTTCGCGCTTTGAAGTATCTAGATACGTTCATTTTAACGTATCCGCAGTTTAACATTAAGGTGGTTTAAAAAAGGCTTCTTTGAAGACAAAAGAGTGTTAGATTCTGTTTAAAATTTAGGATAAATAATCATTTTTGTGCCTTAGTAAAACTAGATCTGGTGATTATAAGGGCTGCTTCAAAAGTGTAAGTTTAGAAAATAAAAGAAATACTTTAAAATCTGTTTTAAAACAACCTCTTTATTCGTAACAACAATTAAATGAAAATTTTAACCCATAAATTCGACTTAGAAGTTGTAATAGTATATTGCATTACAAGTGGTAGGCGATGGCCTTTTCGTGACAAGTGCAGTGTTTTTAGGACGATTCGTAAGTGAGGGCACCGAAGGTGCCCGAACCGAAGACGAGTCTCAAAACACTGCACGAGTTAAGAAAAGGGCCTACCACGAGACATGCACGAAACTTTTTACAAGATCATGAAAATCCTAAAAAAACGCTACCTGATCGAAGTTGCGGGGGGGGGTCCAGGGCGCAGCCCTGGTGGGGGTGCAGGGGTCGAAGCCCCTGCTGGGGGGTTCGGGGGGCGAAGCCCCCCGATTGAAAAAAAAACCAAATCATAAGTTAAAATTATGATAAGATTACGATAAGATTAAATTAAATAAGTTTAACTAACAAATTTTTTCATATAAAAAGAAGGAATTTAGAATCAAGATAAATGTATACCTGTTTATTTTAGCAACTTTATTTTAAAGAGAACACTTCGGAAGTATAACATTTTGAACTAATTTAAATTTTCCCGCAACTTTGAATTGAGCAACTATAGCGCACCTAGCGGCGGAGAGGCTACCGGCTTTTATAACCTTATTTCTGAATACTGTCACGCGTTTGTTCGGTTTTCTTCAATAGTTAAATCAAAATGATATTATCGAAAATAGAGAAAATGTCAGATTCGGACGAAAGTGAAGTTTTTCAGTGTACGCCTCCTATTTCTGCACGGTAAGTCGCGAGACGAGCGCGCTACAGTTGTCGCTGAAAACATCGACCTATTTCCGTCTTTATCTAACTATCTTCCTTTCACTTATTGTGAAAATGTGGAATGCTTATGAAAAGAGGCCTTTTCGTAAGCATTCCTCATTTCGTACATTCTTTATTCGCATCGTTCGAAATGCGCCACATTACACACAGATCATAAGTACGAAAACACGCCATTTTCATGATAGTGTTGTAAAAATTAATTTTTTTAAATTTTAACCATCTACATATCTTCTAATTTATGTTGAGTGCGTTTTCTGCAAGTTAGAGAGCAAAAAATAAAACCTTTATCAAACTATTAGTTAATTACTACATGGTACGTCGACTTTCATGTAACATAGTCTGCTATCAATTTCATGTTTTAAAACATCTTGTTGACTGGAAAATACTAACTACTTACAACAAGTACATAATTTTCAATTTTCAATAGATACTAGAAACTTTACATAAAAAAAATAATTTTACATTCACTTGTTCGTACGAATAACAAAATTGTTTTGAATAGGACTATTATTCAACTTTTACCCTGCTTGAAGCAACATTTTTAAGGCAGCACTTAGAAAGTTAGAATTTCCCGACTGAATTCTCCGAGGCTAGAGACATACTTGATTAATTTGCTCTTTATTATGAAAAATTCAAAAGCCGTTTTGACTCCGAAAAAACTCATTGTATAAAGACGACAAGCAGTCATATCATTCATATAAATGGAATATGTAATAATGATTTACATTCGGACACTTGGACATCTCCAGTGCACTTTTGGAGGTTAGCTTTTTGACTTACTTACAAATTTCGGAAAAAAATGTATGAATAAGCGAATATTTGCTTTTCATACCTTCCACACGGAGAGAAAAATGTAGGGATTAGCGCGTGAACATTTGTCACGCATTAATTCTAAAAGTGCGAGCAAAATTTCCAAGAGCCTCCACGGACTTTCTCGGTGAGTCTCCTTGCGAACATTTAGTGGTGCGAACGTGTCAACAGGCAGACGGCGTGGTCTAAAAGCAAATCGCAAGGAGTCTCACCGAGAAAGTCCGTGGAAGCTCTTGGAAATAAAACAAGAGACGCCTCCCTTCTAGAAATAATCGATTGGACACAATTCATAACAATTAAGTGTGATCAAATGTTGAATCGGTTTAAATTGTCGCTAATTGTGTCAATTGTTCCCAATCGGGTTGAATTGAGTGAATGTACTTGCCTGCAGTGCGCCCTCTGCAATTTTCGTTTGTAACACACACGACGCGCACGTGTTTATAGGTTGGAAATTAAATTTTTAATAATTCAACAAAAATTTCAAGCACAAAAAATTGAATATTTGTTTAGGCGGTATACCGAATGAAGACACCAAAATTTAAGGGTGAAGAGTACGTAAAAATCATGCCACCTGATGATGTGACAGTGATATAGTGTCTTTATCAAGTATAGGCAGTAGTAGTTTGATTTAGCGGGTATATTATTGTAAAACGTTTATTTACTTCTTTTTAAATTCATATTGTTGACATTTTTGGTCTGAAAGCGTAAAAAACCGCTTGTAAATAATTATCACAATATTAAAATGCTGTAGTGACAATTTAACCTCTAATTCAGAATAATGGATATACCCAATTGAAAACGATTGGAATCATTAGAACGTAGGATGGCGCCAATATTTTGAAACTCAGACTAAATAAATTGTAGAAAACTCATTAAATTCTTTTAATTTTTAGTAGAAAAACTTATCCAAGCTTTTTAAATGTCTTCCAGTATAACAATTTTGAATCTATAAATAAGTTTGATTTGACATTCTCGAAAATTTCTAGTTTTGAATATTTAAAATTCTTAATTTTGAATATTTCAAATAATTTGGTTTGCAATGCCTAATCTTAAAATCTTTGAATTTTAAAGGTTTAAAATTTTTAATTAGGTATTTTCACTTCAACCATCAGCTAACTTCACTTCACTGAGTGCTGAGGGGAAAACAATAGATCAAATGCATGGGACAAAACTTCATTTTGGTAATATCTTCATAATGAATAATAATTAGTACTATTTTATTATGTCATTGAATAGTTCTTAAAAAATAAAAACTATTTTTCAAATACATTTATATAGAAAAAATTAGTTTTTACGAAGATATTAACAAAATAGGGCAAAAATGGAGCGAATCCCATGCATTTGATCCATTGTTTCCCACCCAGCAGTTAACGAAGTGAAGTTAGCTGATTATGAAGTGAAAATACCTAATTGTACAACTGGTTTTCCTTCGTCAAGCACAGACATTTTCAGGGTGGCGACTCGGCGGCCGATTTCAAATTCCTGGTTTTCCCCGGTCAAGTTTTTCAATTTATTTTTTTATATATTTTTATTTTTTCAATTTATTTTAATTCGTGACGTTTATTCTAAACATACTTCAACACAACAGAGCAAAACATTGCAAAATAAATCAATTTTCAAAAAATACTCAAAGTTTCCAGTAAAGATATCAATTTTCAACGAAAAAAATTAAATAGTTATACTTTCAATCAAAAAAATTAATTTCCAACCAAAAAAAAAAACGGATTTTCAACAAAAAAGTTAAATTTTCAACAAAATTGATGAATTTTCAAATAAAATTGTGAATCTTCAACTGAATAGTTATATTTAAAAAATAAATAAATAAATTTTCACCTGAAATTATGAATACTCAACTGGAACACTTGAATTTGCAACCAAGAAGATGAATTTTTGAACCAGAAGATTAATTTTCAAATAAAAATAATTATTCTGTAAAAAAAAAAATACAATTTTTCAACAAAATACATGAATTTTTAACAAAATAGTTGAATTTTTGATTCAAGAAGACAAATTTTCAACCAGATAGTTGAATTTTAAACTAAAAAAAAAATAATTTTCAACCGAAAATGGAATAGTAACATTTTTAGTAAAAAAAACATTAATTTTAAGCCAAACATAAGAGTTTTCAACTAAAACAATGAATATTCAACTGAAATAGTTGAATTTTTGAGCAAAAAGAGAAGATATGAATTTTCAAATGAAATTGTGAATATTTAACTGTAATAGTTGAATTTTAAACCAGACAGATGAATTTTTCACTGAAATGATGAATCTTTAACTAGAATAATTAAATTTTTGACCAAGAATATGAATTTCTACCAAAAGACAAATTTAAACTAAAAAATATCATTTTCCTGCCAAAAATCAAATAAATAAATTTTTAGCAAAAAAAAAAAGAATAAAAAAATGAATTTCCAACTAAAATTATTAAACATTTAACTGGAATAATAGTTACATTTTCATTTGAAAAAAAAAATAATTTCCAACCAAAAAATATTCAAAGAAAAAGAATAGTTGAATTTTATGTCAAAAAGATGAATTTTCAACCATAAAGATTTTTTTTTATGAAAAAGTCAAATTTTCCACACATTAAATAAATTTCAAACAAATACTTTAATTTTCAAATGCAAAATATCGATTTTCAACGAAATAGTTGAACTTTCACCAAAAAAATAACGAGGGTGCAATATTTCACGTAGGAAAAGTTCAAAATATTTTTTCTAGCCATTTGAAACTCCGATTAACTCCGTTTCTTGCCTTGAAATTTTTTTATTGTCCAAGTTAATTTTTAAACTGAAAAATCGAGAAAAAATTATTTAATTTGGACAAAAATAATTATCAACTTCTTTCTTCGGCATTTTTTGTGGTAAAATATGTTGATATGGCAGCACACTTGGCTCGCGGGAATTATTACAAAAGTTTATTTAATTTTTTTTAATAATCCATAATGTTAAAAATGTATTATTAAAAAAAGTAAATAAACATTTTCAAATAATTCCCGCGGAATGAAAGTGCTGCCATCAAACGGCCGCTTTTTTAACCCCGATCGGGAACGATTGGGAACGATTGAAACACTCAATCGTTGTCAATCGTTCAGACACGATTAAGAAACACGATTGAGAACAATTGAAGTTTTTGGTCTATCGTTCTAAATTAATTCCAATTGATTATTTCTAGAAGGGCTGCGATATGCGCCTGTTGAATAGTCCATGCGTTAGCGCCTTGAACTCTCTTGCGCTAAACCCCGGATTTTTTTCTCCGTGCACTTTCACCACAGTGTCTAAATTTAAGTGGTATTTATGAATTTAACCAATTGCTGCACACAGTATTCCTCGAAGGTCTTCTATTTTTCTGAAAATAAGTTTTAGTTAACCTAACTTTTTTCAGCGACACTTTCCTAGTACCCTTTAAACTATTCGCCTAATTACTACTATTAAACAAAAACTTACCCATTCTAGAGAAGCTAGGATGAATGATTTATCCTGCAATTAATTGCAGCTATAACCCACTCTTTGCCAACCGTTTATTCACAAACTTCGGACAAATTTGGGAACAAAAAATTCGTTATTGTACCTAATTTCGCGAGTTCACATTCTGGCTGCATTGACAAAATATATGGTGTATTGACAAAACATGAATCTTTCTCAATTAAAACTCAAAAAACAGCAGAATGTATTTTAAAAATGATTAAATTATGTTTCCTTAGCAATTCATTGCTACTCATTGAATAAGTAAGTTGCTACTACTAAGCAGATTAGTAGAATACCCTTACTAATTGATTTAGTAACATAAATATTACCATTTCATTTAGTAGAAAGTCATAAAATTACTAATTTAACAGTCAGATACAATGCTACCAATTGAATTAGTAAAATTTCTACTAATTTGGATTTAGAGAGCACGTAGTTCTAAAGATTACAGATAAGAAAACGATACTTCTGTTTGAATACAACCTTTTTTTAGGTGCGAAAAAAACATGCGTTGTTTGATTTACTTCAAAATTATTAGTTGTATTGAAAAATTGTTTCAATGAAATTTGTAGATCTCTGTGAAGTATATCTTTATTTCGATTAATGTTTTTTATCGAATCAACCTTTCTCGAGAAAAATACAGAAAGTGTGAAAAGGTTCAAACAAATTTTTGTGGATATCTTTCAATATAAGTAGGAGTTTTAAATTTAACTTACCAGTGAACTGCAGAAAAAACATAAATTTCTATTTTCAACACGTAAAACTCCTGATTGAGTAGTTTTTGTTTGTTATCTGATATTTCGCAAAATTGAAATGAAGAAAATAAAATTCAATTTTCTTTCTATCCCGCATGGAAATTTTTTCTACAAATATGTACGGAAAACTAGATTGAATTTCATAGAAAAATATAAGTAAATACAATAAATTACAGGATATGATAACATTTATCTATTGTTCAGACACATTTTGTACTTATATGTATTACATTGTCATAATTCATGATGGAAGGTGTTAGCTTTTTGTGAATTTAGAACTATACCGTCAAGCGGGACGAATCGCTACCTCGGAGCGATTCGCTACCATATTTTTTACAAAATCTTAAGTAAACCAATATTGCTAAAAATTTCAACATCTCACACCGATTACAGGTTAGACTACCCAAACTTTCATATATATCTCGTAAAGCAAGAATTCCAAAATAACAAAACTAGTGGCGATTCAAGTCCTCCAGAGAGGAATAAGATCTTTCTCAATTAGGTTTTTTGAATCGTGCTTGATTTTAAGTTATTCACAGAAAACCTAAATCGAAAGATTCTGGCCGAATCGCTATAATTGAAGTACATTATAAATGATTCAAAAAGAAACACTTCACATTTACGAATAATATTGAAAAAATATAAGTACAGTAATTTTTTATCACTCATACAGGCATGAAGTCAGTAATAACTATGCAATGTAAGAATATAAGATGCAGGTTATATTCTTACGTTACACTTAATTGTTGTTTCTTTCCTTATTATCATTATTATTTTGCTTTGTTCGATACGAAGATATTTTAGTTAGCGTTTATAATGATAATATTAATATTAATTCAAAAAGTAAAGTTTTTTTCAATTCTTGATTTTTTCTTCTTTTAACTACGATAGACTGTTCAAGTTTTGTGCTAATTTTTGTATGGAATACACGCAAATGTAAGTGTACTTGCTCATGACTACGGAAAACATTTTTATAGGCTTGAAATAAGTCATAAACTTTAAGTGTTGCGATTCGCCGCATCACGGCGTGATTCACTTAAACAACACGGACAGATTTTTGATATTAATATTTCTTTTATCCCATATCCATAATTGTAATAAAATATACGAATTTAGGCATAATCGAGGTAAAGTTAGAAAAAGTCGGATAGTGACTATGAAAATGCTGACTAATATCTCTCATTAGAACAAGGGTGGCCTACCATGGCAGCGTCAAACTTGGCGCAAAACGCAAAATCGCCAATCACCAGACATTGCAGCCAATGACTGTGTTCCTGTGGATTATTAGGAGAATATCATTGGCTGAATTATCTAGTGATTTGACGTTTTGCGCCAAGATTGACGCAACCATGGGTTCCAGAAACGAACAATTAAGCCAACTTTTTAAGATAAGTAACCTATTTACTTACTATTAATGTTTGAGTTTTCAAGATATTTTGAAGGACTTTTAATATTATGGGGAATTTTATGAAATTCTAAGGCATTTCAAATTGACTTTGGTAATTTGATGAGATTTCAAAATTTGGACATGACTTGAAGCATTACAAAGGAGTTTAATAGGATTCCACGGAATTTTTCTTTTTCAAGTATTAATTTTCAGTAATTTTATGGAATTTTAATAATCTGAAACACTTATAGAGGATTCAAGAGCACTTGCAGGAGATTCAGAGAAATTCAATAATTTCGCAAGTCTCTTATTTTACAATTTTATTTCGTAATCTTTAAAGATTTAAGAACATTTTATCCATGCTCTCTAGCTGAAGATTCAAAAATTAAAGCTCTTTTAGTGAAAATTTCATGATATCTCTCAAAATCGAACTATTTATTCTTACTAGGGGGGAGGGGATCGAATACTTATATCTGACAATTTTTAATTCAAATAGATGCAAATTTTTACGTGCATTGTATATGTATGTATGTATATATATGTTTACGAGGGAGAATTTTCCTTTTCTCAGTTTTTGTAACACAAACTATCAAGGAATCTTATAATAATTCGAATATCCCTCAAAAATCTACTCACAGAAATCTCACAAATTACACAGCATTCCAAAGAATTTGAAAATTACTTATTATAGGTATTTCCGAAAACCCAGCAGCTTTTTTTCAAGATCTCAGAGTCTTGATAATTATTCCACCCGCATGCTTCAATCTTTATTAATAATTACCTAAATAATTAAACAACATAGAATAAAAGGTTTTCGAAAAAAATTTTAAATTATTTTTTGACCGTTACAGTGTTTTTATAGAGTTTTCAAGAAATACTTTTAAACAGATGCTAAGTCTTTGTCGATTTTTCCCGAGACTCGTAGCTGTTCAATTTTAAAAACAGGCGAAAATTTAATTCGAAACCTTTAAGAGCCATACCGCCATAAAATCTCAGTGTATCGTCCACTTTGAGTACGTAAAGACGCGTTTAACTTAAAGCTAGGAAGAACAAATATCAATTCGTATCTCCGACTATTCTTCTTTTAAATTACATCTCCAAAAAATATGTCTAAAGTCATTTGAATAAAAATTATTTCAAACCGAGAAACTAAAAGTGCAATTTTTAAATCTAAGGAGATATTAGTAGAGATCCTCGAAGATAAGAAGCGTTTCCAGAAACGAACAATCAATCAATCAATCCATTTTTTTTTTTAAATACAATATCAATGTTTATTTCACAAACAACCACACACTTAATAAATTTCCTTTTTTTAAAAATAAAGATAAAGACAATAAAGAAAACTCATCATGTGTTGTATATATGATAAATTGTAAATGTTGCAATAAAATTTATATTGGTGAGACTGGCAGGAGACTAAAAACTCGCATTTGTGAACATAAAGGAGATTGTGAATTAGGCAATCAAAGCACTGGTTTGTCAAAACATGCATGGCAATTCAATCACTATTTTGATTTTGAGATTAAAAATATAAAAATTTTAGCACGTGGAAATAATAAAGACAAACGAAGAATTCTAGAGTCCATTTTTATAAATAAATGTATTAAAAATTCAATCAATTTAAGAACTGAAATGTCAAATATAAATAAAATTTATCAAACCATTTTATAACCAATTTAGATACAAATTAAAAAAAATAAAAATGTAATATAAATTTTTAAATCCAATTTACTTTGGCGCACTTTTAATTTGGCTCTCTATCTTAATATCCGCCTTTCTTAATTACTCATGAAAATATGACTTCATCCATAATGTATTATGTTAGTCCATGTTTGTCCTTTCAAATCAAAACACTGTTTTCGTTCGATTTAACAAAAATGTAGTAAAATTACTATATTGGAGCCTCGAAAATTTGAGGTTTCAATTTTTAAATGTTTTAAAGGACAGTATTTAAATTATATTATTTATTAATTTTAATGTTTTAAACAATAAATGAACAACTAAATTTGGTTCACTCCAAAAATATATTGTTTCTCTTGTGAAAATAACCAAAATTGAAATGTCTTGGATGATTTACTACAGGTAAATTAAAAAAATTTTCTGTTTACAATTGGTTTCATTATAAATGTTTTTAGTTTATTGCATCCACATATATTATGTTAATTCAGGTTATGTATTACCTTGAAGAAGGCCTGCAACAAGGTCGAAACGTACGTTGGTTTCATCAAATTGACGAATAAAGATTGATTCATGACAACTGAATCCACTATTATGTTTACTGGGCCGTATGACCAAAATAATTTATTCTTAGATGAATTGACTTCATTATTGATAACAACGGTCGAAGAAAATTTCACAGTGTGGTAGATATTCCAATCACTGTACATTAATAATTTAATCAAGGTCAATCACGTTCTGCGATATCATGGGTTATTTAAACTACATACAAAGGAAGTATGGAGACGCTCCGAGACAACTTATAGGAAATTGGATACGCACCAATAGAACTTTAGTAAATCTAAAAGAGAAACGCACTTTCTTAATCAGATGTAGAAAAGAAGCTCTGATTCCAGCACATATTCAACATCAGACAAACAAATGTAACATACACAATCTAAATTATAAATTAATTCCAAAATTTGAAAAAACTAAATTAATTTATCAAAAAAAAAAATGTTCAAATTATGAAATTAATAATTTAGTCAGAAACATAAAAGATTTAGGACATTTACCCAATCATTTAAAATTCCGTTTATCAAATACTGTAAAAGACATTTCAATTCAAACTTTTTTCAACTCACAAGATTTGAGTCTTAATAAATTGAAATATGAAAAAAAAAATTGATTAGCATTTCGAACTCGAAAGTTCATTGCCTCACTACCCGATTCGGGTAGTGTTTCTAGGTGGATAAATACTACCAGTGTGGGTCCACCACACCCACGACGGGTCAACAACACGCAGTATTCCCTGAGCGGTCACCCATCCAAGTACTAACCGCGCCCAACGCTGCTTAACTTCAGTGATCTAACGGGAACTGGTGTTTTCAGCGTGGTATCGCCGTTGACAATTGAAATATGAAAAAAGAAATAAATGTATTAAAAAGTTTGATTTATTAAAAAAAGAAATTTGGAGTCAAAAGCATCATATTCAGATTTCAGATTACAAAAATGTCTCAAAAACTTATCAAATATACAAATGCCAAATGAAATTGCAGAAATTTTCGCATTAGGAAACAAACATGGTATTCCTTTTAATGTTAACAAAATACCGACAAATAACATCATAGCCAATATTGAAAATTGCATAAAAAATGTAGATAATGACGAACTAAAACTAAATATTAGAAAAACTACTACTCAAATAATTTCAAATTATAATTTCATAAATAAATTTAATAATATAAATAAAATTGATGAACCTATTGAAAAATTTCAAACTAAACATAAAGATTTAATATTATTGAAAGCTGATAAAGGCAATGTAACTGTTGCTGCAAATCGAAATGATTATATAACAACTGTAGAAAATTTACTAAATAATGACACTTTATACAAAAAAATCAAAACTAGTCTTGTTCCAACTTTGGAGCAAGAATGCAATGATATTGTAATTAGATGGGAAAACAAAAGGTTCATAAATGAAAGTTTGGCATACAAATTAAAAACACATAACAGTATTGTCTCTAAAGCATATGCTCCCTCAAAAGTCCACAAACCAGACTTAAAATGACGGTTGATTGTTTCCGCAGTAGGTTCTCCAACTTATAATTTAGCAAAATACATATCAAATTGTTTAAAACCAATTTCAGGTAAAACTACAGCGTTTGTAAAAAATAGTTGGGATTTACAAAAAGAGCTTAAAAATATTAAAGTTCCTGATTCACACTCTATAGTTTCACTTGATGTAGTATCTATGTATGATAATATTTCATTAGACCTTGCATTAGATTGTATTGAAGAAAAATTAAATTTAAACCACAGTTTAACAAGAATCTCCACAAATGAATTTTTAATTGCCACCAGAACAGTATTAAATAACACAGTTTTCTCTTTCAATAATACATGTTTTAAACAAATTTCAGGTTGCCCCATGGGCTCTCCATTATCCCCTATTGTTTCGAATTTAGTCATGGAAGATATAGAAAGAAGGGCTCTAAATGATTTAACTTTTACTCCTATTATTTACGAACGATACGTGGACGATATCCTAACAATCGTTCCTACTGAAAAAATAGATGAACTCCTTAATACTTTCAACAATATGGAAAATTCGATTAAATTCACTATTGAAAAAGGAATTAATAATTCTATTGCTTATCTAGATTTATTAATCATAAAAACTCCAGAAGGTAATTTAACTACAAATTGGTATAAAAAATCATCTTGGTCAGGACGTTACTTGAATTATAACTCACATCATTTATTTTCTCAAAAAGTTGGTCTTATTAAAGGTCTTATTGATAGATGTGTAAAATTAAGCGATGTTAAATTCCGTAAAGAAAATCTAGATCAACTAAAAATTACTCTCGTGCAAAATAATTACCCACTTTAATTAATAAATAAAATCATCAAAGAAAGAATCCATGAGATTTATAATAATTCAACTAAAAATACAAAATGGAATGAAAATCACAATAAATCAGAACTAAAAGTTTCTTTACCATATGTTGAAGGTCTTTCGGAACGTCTTAGAGGTTTTTAAAAAAAAATACAATATCAATGTTTATTTCACAAACAACCACACACTTAATAAATTTCCTTTTTTTAAAAATAAAGATAAAGACAATAAAGAAAACTCATCATGTATTGTATATATGATAAATTGTAAATGTTGCAATAAAATTTATATTAATGAGACTGGCAGGAGACTAAAAACTCGCATTTATGAACATAAACGAGATTGTGAATCAGGCAATCAAAGCACTGGTTTGTCAAAACATGCATGGCAATTCAATCACTATTTTGATTTTGAGATTAAAAATATAAAAATTTTAGCACGTGAAAATAATAAAGACAAACGAAGAATTCTAGAGTCCATTTTTATAAATAAATGTATTGAAAATTCAATCAATTTAAAAACTGAAATGTTAAATATAAGTAAAATTTATCAAACCATTTTATAACCAATTTAGATACAAATTAAAAAAAATAAAAATGTAATATAAATTTTTAAATCCAATTTACTTTGGCGCACTTTTAGTTTGGCTCTCTATCTTAATATCCGTCTTTCTTAATTACTCATGAAAATATGACTTCATCCATAATGTATTATGTTAGTCCATGTTTGTCCTTTCAAATCAAAACACTGTTTTCGTTCGATTTAACAAAAATGTAGTAAAATTACTATATTGGAGCCTCGAAAATTTGAGGTTTCAAATTTTAAATGTTTTAAAGGACACTATTTAAATTATATTATTTATTAATTCTAATGTTTCAAACAATAAATAAACAACTAAATTTGGTTCACTCCAAAAATATGTTGTTTCTCTTGTGAAAATAACCAAAATTGAAATGTCTTGGATGATTTACTACAGGTAAATTTAAAATATTTTCTGTTTACAATTGGTTTCATTATAAATGTTTTTAGTTTATTGCATCCACATATATTATGTTAATTCTGGTTCCCAGATAACAAAATGCCGGCACGGTAGCATACTATGAGCAGGCACGTGGGCCGATTGACCAGACCGAGCTGCCGGTACATGCGCAGCTCAATACGCGCGCCATTGATGTCTATATGGCCCGCACGAAGTCGGGCGCACGCGGTCTGGTGAAATGCCGGTCATGCTCCGGTAAAATGCAGGAACTAGATCCGGTAAAATGCAGGCTACCATCCGGTAAAATGCAGACTGAGTGTGCGAGTAGATTAAAATTAAAAAAATCTTTTCTTCTGTAAATAAAATAAAAATTTCCAAATATCACGGAAGGTAATGACGAGATTCTGCGTATAATAAGTCCAAGTTGAAAGAAAAATGTCAATATTATAAAAATATCTTTTTATAATATTGACATTTTTCTTTCAACTTGAACTTTATATTATTATATGCAGAATTTCATTACCTTTCGTGATATTTGCTAATTTTGTTGATTTGAAGGACACCGACAGCAAAAAATTGCTAACAAATTTTTTGTTCCACACACAGCCAAAACAATACCAAAAACCGCAAACGATGAAAGGTATAACTCCGTTATACAAGTGGATTACTCCGTTTTCCAATTGGATTACTCCATTTACAAGTGGATTACTTATTCTTCTATTTTATCTGGAACGAATAACAATTATTGTTTGCAAATCGCACACATCCGAGCGAAAATTCACGGGTGTGAACGCCACACGAGATGAAATACGACAAGAACAGCTGATCCGAAACGCGCATGCGCGTTTTTGATCCCAAACTACTCGCACTATCAGCCTGCAGCGGTCGTGTAAATCGCAGGCCCGTTGTTCCTCGCCGCTTGTTGCCGGACCGTTGCCTGCCGTTGTCCGCCTTTCGGTCGCATTCCGACTCTGCCGGCCTGTCGCATGCATTTAGCAGGCACGCTGGTCTCCAGCCCGTCGGGCCGATCGCGTGCCGGCACGTATTGTTATCTGGGTTATGTATTACCTTGAAGAAGGCCTGCAACAAGGTGGAAACGTACGTTGGTTTCATCAAATTGACGAATAAAGATTGATTCATGACAACTGAATCCACTATTATGTTTACTGGGCCGTATGACCAAAATAATTTATTCTTAGATGAATTGACTTCATTATTGATAACAACGGTCGAAGAAAATTTCACAGTGTGGTAGATATTCCAATCACTGTACATTGATAATTTAATCAAGGTCAATCACGTTCTGCGATATCATGGGTTATTTAAACTACATACAAAGGAAGTCTGGAGACGCTCCGAGACAACTTATAGGAAATTGGATACGCACCAATAGAACTTTAGTAAATCTAAAAGAGATACGCACTTTCTTAATTAGATGTAGAAAAGAAACTCTGATTCCAGCACATATTCAACATCAGACAAACAAATGTAATATACA
Organism: Andricus quercusramuli; assembly: GCA_932178445.1. NCBI lineage: Eukaryota > Metazoa > Arthropoda > Insecta > Hymenoptera > Cynipidae > Andricus > Andricus quercusramuli. Next base: position 33,305 of record CAKNXH010059480.1, read on the forward strand.
CAATGTAAATTATAAATTAATTCCAAAATTTGAAAAAACGAACAATCAAGCCAACTTTTTGAGATGAGTAACCTATTTACTTACTATTAATTTTTGAGTTTTCAAGATATTTTGAAGGACTTTTAATATCATGGGGAATTTTATGAAATTCCAGGGCATTTGAAATTGACTTTGGTAATTTGATGAGATTTCAAAATTTGGAAATGAGTTCAAGCATTGCAAAGAAGTTTCAAAGGATTCCACGGAATTTTCCGTATTCAAATATTAATTTGCAGTAATTTAATGGAATTTTAAATAATTTGGAACACTTATAGAGGATTCAATTGCACTTGCAGGAGATTCAAAGAAATTCAATGATTTCCCAAGTCTCTTATTTTACAATTTTATTTCGTAATCTTTAAATATTTAAGAACATTTTAGCCATGCTCTCTGGCTGAAGATTCAAAAATTAAAGCTCTTTTAGTGAAAATTCCATGATATCTCTCAAAATCGAACTATTTATTCTTACCCAGGGGGGGGGGGGGGGGCCGAACACTTATATCTGACAATTTTTAATTCAAATAGATCCAAATTTTTACGTGCATTGTATATGTGACACGCCGGGAGTTAAAATGTCCCATAGTTTTGTTACGAGAAAACATGTCAAAAAAATATTCCACGCGGAAAACTGTTCCAAGAAAAACTCACGGGCAAAAATGTCACAAAGGTTTTCAACGCGCAAAATTGTCAAAACAGAATATCACGGGCATAAACGTCAAAAAAATATTTGACGCGCAAAAATGTCCATAACAAAACTCACGTGCAAAAACGTCAAATAGATTTTCAACGCGCCAAATTGATCTTTTACAATTTTGTAAATAAATTCACGGGTTGATCCGGCACGGTACAACTTTCGATTGTCACAATTTTCGTATTATTAATTTGAGGTCTTTCCAATTTGATGTTAATAACATTCAAAAAAATTTTCAAAAAATCGAGTGAAACTACACTTTGTATATTAAGAAATGCCTAAAATCTTAGGTTGGAAATTACTTAAAAAAAAATGTACTAACTAAAACTTACCCTATTCTATTTTTGGTGGAAAATTTATCTTTTTAGCTTCAAATTTATGTAATCGGTTAAAAATTAATTTTTTGTAGTTGAAAATTTACTTTAACTATTCAATTTTGTGTGGACAATTTACAAACAAAGTATTTAGTTGAAAATTCGTCTTTTTTTGGATAGAAAATTCATCTATTTGATTGAAAAATCCACTTTTTACTCAAAATTTCATTTTTTTGTTCTATTAAAAAATTTAATTCTATTAAAACTATTTAGTTGAAAATTCGTTTTTTTGTGGATAGAAAATTCATCTATTTGATTGAAAAATCCACTATTTGCTGAAATTTTCATTTTTTGTTGTTGAAAATACATCATTGTGAATAAAAATTAAGTTCTTTAGTTGAAAATTTACTTTAACTATTCAATTTTGTGTGGACAATTGACCTTTTTTGATAGAAATGTAATCGTTTTCATTAGAAAATTATCTTTTTAGTAAAAAATTTAACTATTCTATTTTTTGTTCAGAATTCATTTCTCTCATTGAAAAAACAAACTATTTGGTTGAAAATTTGCCTTTTCGTGGATAGAAAATTCATCCATTTGATTGAAAAATCCAGTATTTGCTCGAAATTTCATTTTTTTGATCTTGAAAATACATCATTGTGAATAAAAATTAATTAATTTAGTTGAAAATTCGTTTCTTTTCAGTTGAAAATTATTTTTTTTTACTGAAGATATAAAGATTCCATTTTCGCTTGAACATTTATATTTTTAATTGAAAATAAATTGATTTGGCTGAAAACTCGTTTTTTTACATTCTCATTCATGAGACTGTAATGTAATCGTCCAAATTTTCGATCTCTGATTTTTAACGGATCTTTACGTTTCGGCACTCACAGAGTCCAAAAATCATAAAATTTTGTCGGAGTCTGTTTGTATGTCTGTCTGTATATCTGTCTGTATGTGTGTCTATCTATATGTATGTCTGTCTGTATGGTTACCTGAATGTTGTAGCCACGCTAAAATTTGAAGGATTTGTCCAATCGAGTCAGCCTCTGGTAAACTTTTCAAGGGTCCTAAAATGAAGGTTAAGTTCGTTAACCAGACATTTTCAACCAAAATGAAAAATTTAAGAGCATTTTCAAAATTTGAAAAAAAAATTTTTTAAGTTTCAGAAATTTTGGTAAAAGTTTCTTACAGATGGGTGAAATACTTGAAAATTATCTCAATAAAGCTTTTGATTTCGATGGAAATTAGAAAAGTTATATACTTTTCAAAATTTTGCAAACTTTCAAAAAGTAGAAAAATAAATTTTTAGGTAAATTAAAACATTTTAATCAGAATTTTCACTAGTTTTCACATGGTTTTATTTTTCAAAAGCAATCGTCTGTATAGCCTAGCTGCTGAGCACGAAGAGCGAGTATCGCAATGAGAATGTAATCGTCAAGGCCGTAGGTGCTTTGAGAACCCTCTTCATAGTACCAGATCGAGGTACAGAAATAAATATTATGTACATTAGATATAATAGTGTTGAACATAATGTAGAAAAGTTCACATTTTGGACAAAATCGAGTGCGAAGCACGAGATACGTGATAAGAATGTTTTCGTTAAAGCCGATGGAGCTTCAACAAAAGAGAATTTACAACCATGAAATTACAGTTTCTCAAGCTTTGACCTTCAATTTCAAAAGGTCTGTGCACACATGTGTGGTAAATACATTATCAAGCGCGAAGCGCGAGATGAATACATTCTCGAGCGCGAATCGCGAGAACCAACAGTCGCGCGCATTAGGCGCGCTCAAACTTGCGATTTGATACGTAAATTGATCTTTTTTAGTTTAAAATTGAAATATTTGATTGAAGATTCATTTTTTTTTTAAATTGGTTGTCTCAACTGAAAATTTCATTCTTCTATTTTTGGTTAGAAAGCATTTTTTTATAACAAAAAATATTTTGTTGAAAATTCGTTTCGTTTCTTGTTAAACATTTATTTTTCTGACATTTTAACTGTTATAATTTTGGTTATAACTTGATTTTTTTTTTAGATGGAAATTCATGTACTTTGTTGAAAATGAGTCTTTTTTGGTAGAAAATTGATCTTTTGAGTTAAAAATTCAAATAACTATTTGGTTAAAAATTCATATTTTTGGTTGAAGATTCATCATTTCAGTTGAAAATTCATTTCTTTGGTTGGGAATTTATCTTTTTGACTTTAAAACACAGCTAAAATGTGTGTTTGAATATATTTAGGAACAAAATTTATTTTTCATTAACATTATTAATCTTTTAGGTGTATAGTTGGTTTCATACCTAGAAGAATTTAGAAATTGGGATACTGTAGCTACGCTGGATAAGGCACTGTTTAATGCGAATAATATGTTTTCTATTGCTTTGACTTCTCTTATCATTTAAATTTAGCACCCTTTCCAATTTCAAGCGATGCATTCTCCCGCCAAATTTAATCAATGTAATTATTATTAATAAAGATAGAAAATACGATTTTTTCAATCCTAATTCAAAATGCTCATAAATGCTCATGAAATTCTCAAAGCATGTAAAGTTCGAGCATATTCTCGAGCATATTCTCATGCTCGTGAGAATTTCTCCAAACACATAAAACTCTTTGGATTGAAACATTCATGAGAAATGGGAACCGATAACTTCAAATGACTCGATAATTTTTCGGTAACCCGACTTTTTTGGGTACTCAAAACTTTTGGGTTTCCTTGCTATACCCGAAAAAAACCTGAACCCGATCCAAAACGGAAAAGTCTTGAACCCGCACACCCTTAATCCTTACATAATAATCATCGATTCATACTATTAATTTTTGTTGTATAAGATACTAGAAAAACATTAAAAAGATTAAATATTTGTTGGCAGAACTAACATTTTAAAAAAATGGAAGCCATGCCAATTATCAACACTTTCTTATAGCTTATATGTACATCTGGTCGGAAAATGTTGCTGGAAGAGGAGCACAAGAGATCGCTTCGTGTTTTAAGATTAATTTGAAAAATCACATCACGGAAGCAACAAAGCATATTATTCTTTATTCCGATTCATGCGGGGGGCAGAATCGGAACATAAAAGCCTTAAAAAGAAAGCATGAAAGGAACAGAATTTTTTTTATCTGGGCATAGCTATAATAGCTTTGATACATATTTCGGATTGATTGAGAAAGAGCGGCATTGCGCGCGACTGTTGGTTCTCGCGCTTCGCGCTCGAGAATGTATTCATCTCGCGCTTCGCGCTCGATAATGTATTTACCACACATTTGTGCACAGACCTTTTGAAATTAAAGGTCAAAGCTTAAGCAACTGTAATTTCATGGTTGTGAATTCTCTTTTGTTGAAGCTCCTTCGGCTTTAACGAACATGTTCGTATCACGTGTCTCGTGCTTTGCACTCGATTGTGTCCAAAATGTGAACTTTTCTACATTATGTTCACCCTGTAAGAAGGAGAGCATTAAAAGATATTGAAACGTTTTAATGCGCTCTTATTCCGTTTTTGAAATCACCGAGTAAATGCTATAAAATCCATAACAAGGGAATTAACCCTAGAATACTAACCATACGTCTCCGGGACGTAGTATGAAGTTGAAATGGATAAAGGCCCCTCATGCCCTGAAGTGAGCGTTCCTCCCCTCCAGGTATGCTTCACTGAGATCCCCCTCAATCCATCGGTCGGGCTCCAGCCTTCAAGCAAGTCACACATGGTGACCACATTACCCTTTTTGAAAATATAGTGCGCTTTTGAGACGTATAGTTAGTAACTGACGTACATTTTTCTACATCTCTGCCATACCAAAAAGATAAAAAAAAAGTAAAAGTGCCAATTTACTTGAAATAAATAAATAAAGTCAATATAGAGGCAATTTAAAAAAAAAAGAATTAAAATTTATAAATACTTTATAATTATCCTTCATCATGACGGTTTCAAAGGTGAATTGAAATATTGATTTTACCTTAAAATTTTTTTTATGTTTTATAAATTTTTGAAATTTTGGAAAACTTTTGGAAAAAATGCGGAAAAGGATGTAACTAGAGAATACGTGGACCCTTGAATGTCATTCCGAACGAGGGGAACACGTGGGACCGTTTTAAAACACAAAGCGGCAATCTGCCTTCCACGCGAGCGGATGAAGGTTATTGTAGTTTACAAATTACTATTTATAAGTAATGTTAATATTTGAAATCTTGTGTTTTGGGTATATTCACTAAACTCTTAGCCTAATAATTAATATACAGCTCCTCATACTTGTAAAACTTAATTTCAGCAGGTTTTAATTATATGTACGTCTGTGAGACGTATATTTAGTAACAAGCAATTTTTATTATGGTTAGTATTCTAGGGTTAAATGGATTGAAAGGAAGCAAATAATAAATAGCATAAAAAGACATTGAAATGATGAGAGTTGATAGAATGTCATTAAATGGCATCGAAATGAATCGGTCCAACAATGCATACTGAATGCGGGATTTGGGATACGTGTAAATTATTGTGAATACCAAACGCTGCAATTTGAAAAATACTAAAAATGAACAAAAATATGCATTTTAAACATTTTTATTGATTAAACACGTAAGGAAAAGATTCAATGAGGACCAGTTTTTTTTTAAATTTTCCTACAGGTGAGACTATATTGGAATTGAAACTTTAATTATTTTATGTCGCAGAAGGCATTTAAATTGTTTGGTCAATAAACAGCGTTGAATGTCATTGGTTTTATTTGACATCACCACTGCAAAGGGCACTGCATGGCATTTAACTTCTTCGATCATTTAATGGCATTCGAATGCATTGATTGTGTTCGATATATCCCGTCGGAAAAAGCATTAAATGGCATTAGACTTATTTGGTAATTCAATAGCATTGAACGGCATTGGTTCCATTATATGCCTTCGATCGCTGAAGGTATTACATGGCATTAAACTGATACGGTCATTCAAATGCATTTAATGGCATTAAATCAACGGCATCACAAAGAAGCCACTTTAATGCCATAATTTTTTTGTGTGATTCAAAATGCTTCGAACGAAAACTGTCTTATTCCATGAAGCGGATTCGGACAAAAACGGAATTTGTTTGGATTTATAGGCATTAAAGTGCACGTTTTTTTAATGCCATATAATCTAATTCAATGCTCTCCTTTTTACAGGGCAAATCTATGATATCTAATGTACATTATATTTATTTCTGTACCTCGATCTGGTACTATGAAGAGCAGTGGCGTAAGTAGCAGTGCTCCATGTGTTCCCAAGCCATGGCCTCAGGGCACCCACCACTGCGGAAACAATTGGAAATTTGCCATGCACACGCTTTTTCATCGGCTTCTACTTCCTCACCCTTTTTTTTTTTTTTTTTTTTTCATAGAAGCCCGGTCACCTCTTAGGGGCCCCCACATTCTCCGACCACAAACTTTTCAAACGTAGTTACGCCACTGATGATACAGACGTTAGCGTGGCTACAACATTCAGGTAACGATACATGTCGCTATGAAACAATTGACAAGAATTTCTTGTATGAAAAACTGCTGTCTGAAGCAAGAACTTTGTCAATAGTACATTTCGTTTGTCGCTCGCAAGTTTACTTGCAAGTTTGAGCGCGCCTAGGGCGCGCGGTTGTTGTATCTCGCGCTTCACGCTCGGCTTTTTTTCGGGTTTTAGATTAAAAAGAAAGCTTATTTACTCAAGGCTCTATAAATCTTAAGGAACACATTCTCATTGAAATACCTGCACACTTGATCAAAGTTCACAGAAAAAGGCCTAATTGCTTAAGGAAAAGTTTTGGTTCAACTTACTGAAAATGCTACCAAACAATCGAAAATTCCATTTCGTGTCAAACAGTGTTTGTTTTATTCATAGCCAACTATATTTAAAAAAAATAGTATGAACAGAATTTGTTCATTTTTTATATGAAAATTTTTGCTTACGAACATTTTTTTCTTGTATACTTTTTCCGAAAAATGGAATTTTTTATTTTTAATAGTATTTTTCACAAATAAAACAAAAAAGATGCAACTTATCAAAAAATAGCATTAACAAAATATGAACAATTTTGCTCACTAACATTTTTTCGTATCTTGTATAGTTTTGCCGAAAAATGGAATTTTTTATTTTTAATAGCATTTTTTACGAATAAAACGAAAAATATGTAACTTATCAAAAAATAGTATCAAAAAAATTTGTTTATCTTTTCAATGCATACAATTTAGCTTCTGAACATTTTTTTTATCTTGTATAGTTTTGCCGAAAAATTGTATTTTTTTATTTTCAATATCATTTTTCACCATTAATACGAAAAATATGTAACTTATCAAAAAATGGTTCCGACAAAATTTGTTCATCTTTTTGATATGAACAATTTTACTTTCTGAAATTTTTTTCATATCTCGTATAGTTTTGGTGGAAAATGGAAGTTTTTTTAAAAATACTTTCTATGAATGAAACTAGAACCATTGGTAAAAAATGGCTGGTTATCGAACTTGTTCTTTCTTTTTACCCTCTAAAAATGTGTACCAAAGCTCAATCCAATTTGATCAGTCTTTCGAAATTTATCGTGCCTTCAGACTACATACATACAGACACCTTCTTAAAAATTATTTTTTCTGACTCAGGGGGTCTCAAAACGTGGAGATTTGATGAGAACCGACTATGTCAAATTTTACATAAAACCAATACCTTCTCATTGAATGAGAATGTAAAAAAAGTATTTTCTCTACAAGAATCGACAAATGATGATATGATGAAAGTCAAACAATAGTATTATTACTATTGAAAGTAGTAATATAAAATCATCAAGTGTTAATGATTTTTCTTTATTGGTAATCTGGACTAAAATTTTCCTTTGTTTTGAGCGATAAGTATCTTCTTCATGGTTGAATTTTTGAAATTGCCACGATTTCTAATTACCGCTATCAAAAATAACGGTTAGAAATCATGAAGAAAGATCGGCATTTCTTATTATACAATGTGTACTTCAACTCGATTTTCTGAGAATTAGTTTGAAAATTACTAACATCAAAATAGAAAGAACTCAAGGTAATAACACGAAAATTGTGACGATAGAAAGATGTGACGTGACGGATCATCCCGTGAATTTATTTTCAAGTTTGTTAGAGATCAATTTGGCGCGTTCAAAATCTATTTGACGTTTTTGCACGTGAGTTTTGTTTTGGACATTTTTGCGCGTCAAATATTTTTTTTCACGTTTATGCCCGTAATTGTCTATTTTACCAATTTTGCGCGTTGAAAACCTTTGTGACGTTTTTGCCCGTGAGTTTTGTTTGGAACATTCTTATGCGTGGAATTTTTTTTTGACATTTTTGCTCGTAACAAAACTATGGGACGATTTAGCTCCCGGGGTGTCATGTATGTATGTATATATATGTTTCTTTCGCACTTATGAATATGACTACTATGAATTTGGCCTCACTGTATATATATATGTTCACGAGGGAAAATTTTCCTTTTCTCAGTTTTTGTAACACAAAGTATCAAGGAATCTTATAATAATTTGAATTTCCCTCAAAAATCTACTCACAAAAATCTCGCAAATTACACAGCATTCCAAAGAATTTGAAAATTACTTATTATAGGTATTTCCGAAAACCCAGCAGCTTTTTTTCAAGATCACAGAGTCTTGATAATAGTTCGCCCGAATGTTTCGATCTTTATTAATAATTATCTATGGCAACGGCCATACCACGCTGGAAACACCAGTTCCCGTTAGATCACTGAAGTTAAGCAGTATTGGGCACGGTTAGTACTTGGATGGGTGACCGTTCGAGAATAATACTACTGCGTTGCTGTTGGCGGTCGTGGGTGTGGTGAGCCCACACTTGTAGTTATTTACTACAAGAAACTATCCACCTAGAAACACTACCCGAATCGGGTAGTGTCACGTCTACCCCTAGAGGCTCGCCGAAAGGGAAACGGCTTAATGGTATAAAAAAAAAAAATCTAAATAATTAAATAACATAGAATAAAAGGTTTTCGAAAAAATTTTAAAATTATTTTTTGACCGTTACAGTGTTTTTAAAGAGTTTTCAAGAAATGCTTTCAAACAGATGCTAAGTCTTTGTCGATTTTTCCCGAGACCCGTAGCGGTTCAATTTTGAAAATAGGCGAAAATGTAATTCGAAACCTTTGAGTGCCATAGCCCCATAAAATCACAGTGTATAGTCCACTTTCAGTAAGTAAAGACGCGTTTAACCTAAAGCTAGAAATAACAAATATCAATTCGTATCCCCGACTATTCTTCTTTCAAATTACATCTCCAAAAAATACGTCTAAAGTCATTTGAATAAAAATTATTTCAAACCGCGAAACTAAAAGTGCAATTTTTAAATCTAATGAGATATTAGTAGATATCCTCGAAGACAAGAAGCGTTTCTAGAAACGAACAATTAAGCCAACTTTTTAAGATGAGTAACCTATTTACTTACTATTAATTTTTGAGTTTTCAAGATATTTTGGAGGACTTTTAATATTATGGGGAATTTTATGAAATTCCAAGGCATTTCAAATTGACTTTGGTACTTTGATGGGATTTAAAAATTTGGAAATGACTTCAAGCATTGCAAAGAAGTTTAAAAGGATTCCACGGAATCTTTCGTTTTCAAATATCAATTTTCAGTAATTTAATGAAATTTTAAATAATTTGAAACACTTATAGAGGATTCAATTGCACTTGCAAGAGATTCAGAGAAATTCAATAATTTCCCAAGTCTCTTCTTTTACAATTTTATTTCGTAATCTTCAAAGATTAAAGAACATTTTATCCATGCTCTCTGGCTGAAGATTCAAAAATTGAAGCTCTTTTAGTGGAAATTTCATGATATCTCTCAAAATCGAACTATTTATTCTTACCAGGGGGGAGGGGGTCGAACACTTATATCTGACAATTTTTAATTCAAATAGATGCAAATTTTTACGTGCATTGTATATGTATGTATGTATACCGTAAGGTCAACTTCATGGTAGTCATAGAGAAGCGTGAGTGCAAATGAGATACTAGTACATTGCGCATAAGTGCATCTCTTTCGCACTTATGAATATGACTACTATGAATTTGG